>CABFWB010000168.1:81799-115994 GCA_902151455.1 Timema bartmani | reverse complement strand
AAAGTAATGAAATAATGTGAGAAAACTTAAGTTTAAGTTATTTTAAATGTAAAATATAACATGTAATTAAAAAACTTAACATTCATAACAAAACAGTGTTCTTTTAGAAGTGTTGGTAACCTAAAACCTAAACATATGATTTTTGAACTGTCATCCAGGTAAAGACCTATCGTGAATGAATTATATGTTACCCCACTGATAGCACCTATTTAGTTAGGTCTTACTGCTCGAACCAGACGTAACATCGTTGTGCAATATTCCCTATCCTTCTTTAAATAGAACAACAGAATTAATACCAGCATAACATCTTTATCATATTTTCTAAAATAAAGAAAAATTGAAACACTATTGATTCAAAATGAAAAAACTTTTTTAAGCACCACGTCTTACTACCCATTAGTGTTATAAGCCTATGTCAATTACTTTAATGTGTCAGGGAAGAGGAAGGTTGAATTTAGAGGAAGTGTACCCTTATCTGTTGTGAGGGAGAGGGGGAAACCATTTAGGAAATCCACACTCAGTACACCTGACAGGGATCGAACCTCGACATCCCCATCATTGGAAGCCTAGTATATTGTGAGAGTGACGCCTTGTACTACGTGGCCACCGAATGGGGTTAGAAAAGTTACTAAATTGATCACAATTTCACTTTGAAAAAATTAATAATGCAAGTAATTGGACTTCAAAAAGTGTTCCGGTTCGATTATAAACATGAGCCTAATCTCCCGGTTGATTGGCCTTGAGATAGCACCAGAAAATCATGTCCTACTATTACAATGGTAGAGTTTTTTTTTTAATTGAAGAGCCGTTGCCAAGCGCACCTTCATGCTAAACACTGCCGGTCCAAACAATTTAATAGTTCCATTGTTTTATCCACGGCAATCAAACATGGGCTGAACGTTCATGAGCTACAATATTTCGTTTCGGAACAATTTTCCAAATTATTATTGTGTCTGATCTAACCTCAAAACTCCACTTAGGACTTGTTGCAGGCAGTCAAAATGAAAAGATATATACCCTCCACAATGACCCTACATCTGAATCCCCATAGATTGAGCAGCTATTTTGTAAATACGCGATCCAAATCCGTCGACAGCTCCAGCTCCGCGTCTCAAAACTCCGGTGCGATCCCTCTAGGTAGTGACATAACGCCCGTCCAGATGTCGTACGCCTCGTTCGAGTACACGACGCCCAATAAAGATTCCAAGAATCCCCCGGTGATAATAATGCACGGTCTCCTTGGCTCCAAAGGGAACTGGAATTCCATCTCGAAGAACATCCACGCTATGACGAACCGCAAGATAGTGACCGCAGACGCCCGCAACCACGGAGACAGCCCTCATACGCCGGAGTTCTCCTACAACCACATGGCCGTCGATCTGAGAATCCTTATGGAGGAACTCGGCATCAAGAAAGCGACGCTTATTGGTCACAGTATGGGAGGAAGAACTGTCATGTTCTTCGCTCACACCTACCCTGAGATGGTCGACAAACTTATCGTCGTCGAGATATCTCCCATCAGCGTCAGTCCGGCTTTCACAAGGGTGTCCCAACTCCTCGGACAAATGGCTGGGATAGACTTAGAACCGAACGTTCCCCTTTTTGGGGCTCGGAAACTAGTCAACGATGTTTTGTCCAAGCATGTCCCTGACGAGGGAGTAAGGAATTATCTTCTTACAAACCTCGTGGAGAGAGAGTTTGGCAAGTACAAGTGGCGGTTCAACCTAAATGCGATATCGAGGCACTTTCAGAACCTTATTAGCTTCCCGACCTTCGGCGGATCTTTCAATAAACCCACGCTCTTTATTGGAGGGGCAAACTCGGAAAATATTAAAACATCTGAGCATATAGATATCAGAAAGATATTTCCTAAAGCGAAGTTTGTTTCCATCGAAAACGCGGGACATTTCCCTCATTTCGAACAGCCCAAAGAGTTTATTGAGACTGTGTCAATTTTCATTCAACGCAACCAGACTAGAAAATTACCCTTTGGATAACTAAACCATCTTATATATACAAAACCCTCAAAATAAAATTTGTAAATATAGATTTGAACCTTTTTTGTGACTTTTTTGTTATAAAAAAATTGGCTCCTTTGTTAAAAACATCTACTTGATTAAAAAAAATTATTTAACTTATTCAAATAAATGTTCATTTGAATCAGTGCGTGCAGGGCATTTCTAAGTCACTTTTTGAAACTTTGCAGGAGAAATAAAAACAATATTATTTCTTCCTCATTTTATTTGGATTGTTTGATACTTTATTTGAAGTATTTGTGGCCTTGGAATTTGTAAGTGAATAATTTTATTTCATAGACCTTTGATTTTTTTTAGTTTAAACTCTATACATATTTTTTTAAATTTTATTAGAGGTATTTAACGTTCACTTTCTGAACCTAATAATTATACCAGATCACGACCTATAAAATAACTTAAGTTCTAGAAAATGCACAGCACCCAGCCGCTTATATATCACTATCACTGTTATAATGAAAACCCATATTTCACTAATTATAAATGTTCATCCATGGCGGGAATTAACCCAACACTCTCAACTAGGAAGGCAGATTAGTACCAACTGAACTAAGGTGTCGACCTAATATATATTTAATTATTATTTTTCCAAGCGAATTCCCTTTCGAGATATCCGATACTTACACTAATATAAAGACGTTTAAAGTTTTTAATTCTGCTCAAAATACAAAATTAGTTTTTATTAAATGTAACAGTTAAAATAAATTAAATGTTGTATTAATTTTAAACTTAGTATCTACTGAAATATATTAGCCTAGTTATAATATAAATTGTAAATAAATGCACTGCGTCTTATTACCCATTCGGACTATACGCTTATGTACTAACTAGGCTAATGGTTTCAGAGATGAGGAAGGTTACATTTATGTGAAGTGTACACGCATTTGCGTGAAGGTAGAGTGGAGATAAATTTTTTTTAAACTCTTTCGGTACATTTGACCGAGATATGAACCTCGATCTTCCCGTCATCGGTAGTCTAGCCTACTGCGAGAATAGCACAGACCTTAGAGAATTCTACCACCTAAGCGAGTAAGTAATAGCTTTAATCGCAGATACACCCTATGCTAGCTATATACAAAATTACGTCAAAACATAAAAAGTAATAGCATAAATCGCAGATAAAATCCTACAGAGGTAATTTTAGTTAGCGAAAGGTCAAAATTGGCTTTCATCTCTGTGTGTCTAGGGGTTACGGTCGATCAAATATAACGCACTACCCAACGGAAGGACACCAAAAGCTCATTTCAATCAGAGTTTGTCAGAAGAGTGTGGAAATCCCGGGTGTAATTGGAATGAACCACACCAAGCTTGGAATCAATGTATTTGTTTCTATAACAGATGGAATATTTCTTTTATTATGACTGATAGAAGGATATCAGATTGAATACAGCCCAATTTTCATAGGAACATTAATTAAATAATGCCATCTAGAAGTAGATCCTTAGATTATTAATCACATTTTATTATAAATAAGGTAAAGGCATATATTAATATAGTATTAAGTAAATAATAACACTTATAAGTGGAACATTAAGTAAATAGTGACATTTATAGGCAAAATTGTAATTAATTAATACATTTTTTAAGTCAAACATTAAGTAAACGATGTAATTTATTTGTATAAAACCATGTAAATAATTAAATTTAAATTAAAGCATGGCATTTATAAAGAGACACTCAAGAATAGTAACAGTTATGAGTAGAACATTAAGTAAATAGTTACATCTATAAGCAGAACAATTGGTAAATAGTATAATTGAAGACATGAGATTTAAAAGTGGGCTATCGACCATTTTGACAAAAATGAGTTTTATTTCGCCATTTTGTGTACTTTTGCGAGGAAAAAACAAATCCGCCATTGAAATGGCTGTAGACCCACTTTAAATACTGTAAATGTTCATTTACAATTTTAGACCCAACTATTTTGTAAGAATTATAAGTGGGCTTAAGACAAGCAACTAATAGGAGCGCTGCTTTCAGTTAGAATTATAAGTGGGCTTAGAATCAAGCAGCCAATATGAGTGCTGCTCCCAATCACATGACATAAAAAACAAAAACACACCTAGCATTTAAAATCATTGTAATTACATGCTATTTTTTTAAAGGACCGTAAGCATAATTTTTTATTATTAATATGACATGAAAGCAGATTAAAAATGATTTAATATATAATAAAGTGCATTATACTAGTACATCGTCCTAGTACTATGCTTTTTTACTTTCTCGCTATTTTACAGGTAGAGAAAGTATTGTGATCGTCAAAAAAATCGAACTCGAGATTTTGCTGAATCTTGACGTTTCATGACCCCCTGAATCAGAAAAAGTGGTTTTTGAATTTCTGTCTGTCTGTCCGTCTGTCTGTCTGTCTGTACCTCGGAATATAGCCTAAACTATTTTACCGATCGGGCTAAAACTTGGTATCTAGGGTTTTCATAGGGTTGCCCCGAGGGATTTTTGGAATTTGATATCCACCCTTAAAATTAAGGGTAGTTTACTGAAGGGCAAAAAGAGAAAAGTCGATTTTCTCAAAATTGGCTCTAACGATTTTGATTAAATTTTATTTATAAACATTTTTAAATATTCCAAACAAAATGGCCACTCTCAATATTTCGGCAAAATGACTTTAAGGGTTCCGGTCTGATGAGTAAATTCTCATTTTTTATCATATCTCCGAAACTATTTAAGATATGAAATTACTTATCATTACAAATATGTAGATCTATTTATAATACAAACATTTTATTCGAAACATTTTTATAAAACCATTAACCTTCTATCTATACGTAAATATATGTATTTTTTAACTTTACGAAAACTAAAGGTAAAGTATTGCGACCGTAAAAAAAAATCTAACCTGAAATATTGATGGATATCGACGTCTATTGACCCCCCGGACCCTTAAAAATGGTATTTGCAATGCCGTCTCTCTGAGTGTTTGTTAAAACTTAAAATTAAGAGTATTTTTTATAAAGGTTGAAAAGAGAAAACATCGATTTTCTCAAAATCAGCTCTAACGATTTTGATTAAAATTCGTATCCAAGGGTTGAGTAAAATTATAAATAGACTGGCTATTTTCATTTTCCTATGAAAATGACTTTTAGAGTACTTTACAGAAGTGGAAATTTCCGTATCTCCGCAACTATTTGAGATACTAAATAACTTTTCATTGCAAATGTAGTATTATTAAATATAAAAGGCTTTTATATGAAATATATTTTTTATAAAACCAACCGTTTCTGAGATATTGGCAAATATATTAATATAATTTTGTGAGATTTAGTTGTAAAGAGATACTACTTAAATTTAAACGCAATAATTTTCCAATGCTATAGAGTAATTAAATATAAGTAAGTCTCTCAAAAAGTTTATGTTATTTTTCCTTAAACCTCTTAGGATAAATGTTTGTACAACAATGATCTATCTCCATTTTAGACTCAATACTCAATATTTACATTTTTTATTGGTCAAAATTATTATAAATAAGGAATTTAATAACAATGGGATTACATGAAGATGTGCAACACTTAATAAATTGTCGAAAATTTTAACCGGAAGTCGAAATTTTAATACGAAGTGATGACCCTTGTGGACCCAATATTGATCCTTTTTATAGGTCCATACATACAAATGAGGACATTAATTCTTTAAAAATAAAATTATAAAATTTTAAACCGAGACTCAGAAAATGTTTTACATAAGTATAGTACAATTTGTGCTTGGATTTTTTTAACTTTTCGAACACAAAAGGTAAAGTATTGCGACCGTAAAAAAAATCTAACCTGAAATGTTGATGGATGTCGACGTCTCATGACTCCCCGGACCCTAAAAAGTGGTCTTTGCAATGCGGTCTGTCTGTGTGTCTGTTTCAACTTAAAATTAAGAGTTTCTTAGTAAAGGGCAAGAAGATAAAAATTTGATTTTCTCAAAATCAGCTCTAACGATTTTGATTAAAATTCGTATCTAGTAGTTGATTAAGATTATAAATAAAGTGGCGATTTTCATTTTCCCATGAAAATGACGTTTAGGGTACAGAAGCGGAAATTTCCGTACCTCCGCAACTATTTGGAATATTACATAACTTATCATTGCAAAATCGTAGTACTATTAAAAATAAAAAACCTTTATATGAAATATATTTTTATAAAACCGACAGTTTCTGAAATATTGGTAAATATATTAATACAACTTTGTGAGCTTTAGTTGTAAAGAGATACTACTTAAGTTTTAACGCAATAATTCTCCAATGTCATAGAGAGTAATTAAATATGAGTAAGTCTCTCAAAAAGTTTGTTATTTTTCCTTCAATCTCTTAGGAGTAATTTTTATACAATGATTTATCTCCTTCATTTTAGACTCAATAGTCAATATTTACACTTTTTATTGGTCAAAATGTATAAATGAGAAATTTAATAGCAATGCGATGACATGAAGATGTACAACACCTAATAAAATGCCGAAAATTTTAACCTAAAATCGAAGTTTAAATACAAAGTGTTGACCCGGACCCAATATTGATATTTTTTATCGGTTCAAACATACAAATGAGGACATTAATTCTTTAAAAGTCAAATTATAAAATTTAAAACCGGGACTCAAAAAATGTTTTACACAAGTATAGTACAATTTATGCTTGGGTTTGCTAGTGTATTTTATTTTGTTTAACATATATTACGAGTTTTGAGTAAATATCTCCGTTTTTAAACAATAGAGCGAGAAAGTCCGTGCGGAGTTCCGTACCATTTATTTCATTACGTATTTGCATTCTTAATGTATATTTGGCTTAATTAAGTAATGTACGAAACCCTAAAAAACATATAAATTATGTCATAGAGTAGATAACTACATTAAATAAAAATATACTGCAAAACTAAACTTTGTTTTTACTCTCCTGAAAAACAAGAAAATGGTCGATTGCCCACCTATAATTTTCAGGTCTTTAATTTATGAGCATAATATTAATCAAATAATGACAACGGTTGACGTTTTTACGAACAGATATGACTTCCGTAATACCATGTTCACAACATTTAAGCTCATCTCAGGACTTGAATGTAGTTTTGTACGAAAGAGGTTAATTCGAAGGGAGGTCGATACAAAGAGAGACTTTGTATTAATGGAAAGTCTAGTTTTCCAAAACAGGTACAGCTTTTATTGCTTTACAACCGGTGACGTAGAGTTTGAATAGTATGTCAAAGGTCAAAAGGGTATACGAACAAAATCGAACAAATAAACAGCAAACTCGATAAACTGTGATCAATTCAACGTGTATTTGTATATTTAGGTGGGGGAGGGGGATAAAAAATAAACTGTTATGTTCCCAAAGTCAACTTCTATTGCATTATTACAATTCGAATATGGATTCAATTTGTTTTAAAACTCCAGTTGAAAGAAAAGAGAGTCGGGGGAGCTCGTAGCTTTTAAAATCATTACCATTAAAAAATGTTTAATGAAAGAAGACTCATTATGTTTCTCATGAGACAAATAAACTTGTTTAAACTGTGTTTTTTTTTCTTACTAGGACACCACTTAACTTTACTAGTATAGGTGGTTTCAAAACCTTTATACAACATTCAAATGAGCTGCACTGATGGTCACAAGACGGACTATAGCGTCAGTCTCATATTTTCGATTTATCAATGACGTAGAAGTTGGAGTTAAAATTGATGTCCATTATATTTGAGAGTTTTTTTAGTCAAATTATTTCCCATTCTTCCTCCACGCAAGTGATAAATTCTACCTTTTAATTTAACACCGCTCCTTAATACCCATTCGGGTTATAGGCCTTCGCTTATGTGGCTACTTAGTTAGGGATTCTCGTATGGGGGATTAGAAAGGCTGGATTTAGAGGAAGTGTACACGCATTTGCGTGTAGAGAGTGAGGAAAACGTTTAAGAGAAAACCCCCCTCAGTACACCCGACCAGGATCGAGCCATGATCTCCCCTTCATCGGCATTCTAGTTTTTTGTGAGAGTGACACCTTAGACCATACAGCCATCGAAGTGGGTATTCTACCTTCTTCATTCTTATTCCATTCGGATATTAAGACACAGTGCACATCCATTTTTAATTCAAATGGCATTTGTTTATCAATTTATTTTTAACTCAGATGGGAGACGTTACTCTTGATCATATATTATTATAATTATTATTACTTAGCACCGCGTCTTACTACCCGTTCGGGTTATACGCTTAAGTACTAATTACACTAATGGATTAGGAATTGGGAAGGTTGACTTTAGAGGAAGTGAACCCGCATTTGCGTGGAGAGAGAGTAGAAAACCATTTAGGGAAAACCACCCCCAGTTCACCCGACCGAGATTCGAACCTCGATCTGCCCGTCCTCGGTGGTCTTGCTCAACACGACTGGCGTATTAGCCAACTACGCCACCGAGGCACTTTTAAAATTTGATCTTAATTTATGGGTGCCAACTTATTTATTTAAAGGTTTTAAGTTATGTTAATGCTATAAATAAACATAATATGTTATAACAAGTTACTTTTGATTAAAATATATCACGAAAACACAAAGTGAGAATAATAGTCAAATAAAATAACTCATAATAAAAAATAAACGTGAAATATCCTCTTTTTTTTTGCATAAAGATGACCATTTCTAAACTTTTAAAGTAACATTAGTGTCTGCTAATATTTGTAAATCGATATTTTTTTCGGTGCTCTGTTTTGTTATTCAAATTCTGTGCCTCCTGTCTTTCAATTACTAACCATTATTGATAAAACTTATTCTACTCTTAGATTTGCATGATTACAAAACTTTTCTTGGGATTATTTTCCTTATAGTTATTCTTCCCAATTACTTTTATTGCTAATAATATTTATTTATACTTTAAATTGAAATGTTTGCCTCTATACCCAGCTATAATTTATTTTGACATTTCTTAGTAACGAGAATGTAAGAAAATAAATAAGACGACAACCACATTCAAGGTTTGTAATAATAAATAATAATAACCTATATAACATATTGCATATGTCACAAAATTTCCTAAATTACAAGTGTACAGCTGTGATTTCTATCAAATGTAAAGTTATTCTATACTTACTATACTCACTTTATGGCATTAGGAACTTGAAAGTTTATCACCACACTTACAATAGTACGTCATCTATCCCTATCTTGAGCTAGCCCTATCCAGTCCATCTAATTACATCCTATCCCTATTTTGAGCTAGTTCTATCCAGTCCACATAATTACACCCTATCCCTATCTTGAGCTAGCCCTATCCAGTCCATCTAATTACACACACTCCCTATCTCGAGCTAGTTCTATCCAGTCTACCTAATTACACCCCATCCCTATCTTGAGCTAGCCCTATCCAGTCCATCTAATTACATCCTATCCCTATTTTGAGCTAGTTCTATCCAGTCCACCTAATTACACCCTATCCCTATCTTGAGCTAGCCCTATCCAGTCCATCTAATTACACACACTCCCTATCTTGAGCTAGTTCTATCCAGTCCACCTAATTACACCCCATTCCTATCTTGAGCTAGTTCTATCCAGTCCACCTAATTACACCCCATCCCTATCTTGAGCTAGTTCTATCCAGTACACCTAATTACACACACTCCCTATCTTGAGCTAGTTCTATCCAGTACACCTAATTACACCCCATCCCTATCTTGAGATAGTTCTATCCAGTCCACCTAATTACACCCCATCCCTATCTTGAGCTAGTTCTATCCAGTCCATCTAATTACACACACTCCCTATCTTGAGCTAGTTCTATCCAGTCCACCTAATTACACCCCATTCCTATCTTGATCTAGTTCTATCCAGTACACCTAATTACATCCTATCCCTATCTTGAGCTAGTTCTATCCAGTCCACCTAATTACACCCCATTCCTATCTTGATCTAGTTCTATCCAGTCCACCTAATTACATCCTATCCCTATCTTGAGCTAGCCCTATCCAGTCCATCTAATTACATCCTATCCCTATCTCTTTCAGGTCCATTCTAATCTTATCCTCCCATCTACGTCTAGGTCTTCCCAATGGTCTCTTCCCATTGGGTTTGCCAGTCAATTCTTTGAAAACTATTATACATTTTTTGCACCACGTCATACTACCCATCTAAGCTATATAAATATAACTAAACTTATAAGTTAGAGAAGATCTAGGTAAAATTTAGAGGTATTGAACTCGAATTTCGTTTAAAAGAGAGTGGAAAACTATTGAAGAAAAACTACCTTCAGTACATATTGTAGAATTTGAAACACGTCGCTGGCCGACCGGAAAAGTTTGAAACTGAGTCCACGTGCCCACCAATACGTGTTAAGATATAAATTCAAAGTTATAATCTCATAAAGGTTAGTAAGTTCCATTTCAAAATATATTTAGTCCCGAAATCACGATGTTTTCCCCCACTTTCGATTTAATTTCAATGGTAAGAGAAAAATGTATTTAAATAATAAATTATTTAACTTATTATATTCCTACCTGTACTTTAAAATATATAGTATATATTCAAATGTATACTAAACACTTTTGTAACTTCTTTTTTTAAATTAATTTAACTACATCCTGTAAAACATGATGACATCGTTACACCCACTTCAATGGCAGCATGGTCGAACGCGCTAATCTCACAGTCGACTAAACTGCTGACTACGCGGATATCGAGGATATCGAGGATATCGAGGACTAAGGGCAGTTTTACAAAAATTGTTTTCCACTCTCCCGCGTTAATGTGGGTACACTTCTTCTAAATATAACCTTCTTCATCCGTGAAACAATTGGCTTGGTTAGTATATAATCGAACGGGTAGTAAGACGCGTTGACAAAAAAAATATATCGTTACCGTTGACAACATTCTGGCTAATTTGACGATACCGTTACTATAGACTACGTCAGCACTAAACGTCAGTAGCATATTATTATTAAAAGTCCTTTAAGCATGTGAAACATTAATCTCACGTGGAAGGAATATTTTATCGAAATAAAAGACTATTGTTCCCCGACATACGCAATCGACAGATGGAAAATAAAAACAGGTCAGAAATTATCGAACTGTTTCCAAGAATGCCTAACTTAGGGGTAAGAAACATTGGTCACTAGACAGTTATTGATAATAATTATTGAAAATGGACGTAGCCAGACTCAAAGTAAAATGATGTCGTCGTCCCATTTATATTTTCTATCCGACAGATTTATTTTTAAAAGGACAGCGTTTAGTGTTTCATAAATAGATTTTTTCACTGAGTCCCTCTACCCGTTCGAATAAAACATTTATATAATATGCTAATAGATTAGAAATAAGGAAGGAAGAAATAAAATGAAATTTACCCGCACTAGCATGAAATGAGAGTGATAAAAATTTAGGGGAAATCACTCTCCGAACACCCAGCCAGGATTCTGACCCCTAACTTCCCGTTACTTTAAGACAAGAATATACGAACTTGACATTTAAATCACGTGCCCGCAGACATAGGCTGTAAATTATGCCAGTAGTTTTCAACATACAGGATTATTCAGATCTCCAAGTAAAATATTACACAAGTTGTAGGACAAGACAAGTATTTCCATGTAATTAACTCGGGATTGGCGCTACGAAACGTCAAAAAGTTAGCGCTGTATGCACCTGAGGGGTAGGCAACTCATCGTTCTTCAGCACATAGCAAGTGGAGTGTGGTGTAATTCATAACTATTAACAGGCATTGAATTGCTTGACATCAGGTATCCATAAGGAATTGCTGATTCTTATAAATATATGGTTGTTGGCCCGGACAAAGGCCGATGGTGAGCTAATAATGACATCTAAACTTATGCATGTGTTGCCTATCCCTTCAGCTGCATACAATGCCGACTATGACGTCTCGTGTGTAACCATCCTTCGGCGTCGCTGACTCCAAATCTATTACGTGGAAATAGTTGTCTTGTCATACATACCCTAAAACCTGTTTCTCAAAACAATTCCAAACGTCTCGTAACTAGTCATCCACAAACCCACTGGGAGCCGCTTTGGTGGTCTAATGTTTAAGGTTTCTCCTAGAAAAAGACTGAACTGCCAATGACGAGTAAATCGGGATTCATATCTCGGTCGGGTGTACTGAGGGTGGTTTTATACTAAATGGTTTTCCCCGCAGACGTGGGTACATTTAATCTAAATGCAACCCTCTTTATCCCTAATATTGTTTTTATTATTATTTGTTGAGGTATTTAACGTGCTTTTTCTGAACCCACTGATTATATCAGCACATAATTTATAAGCTAACTTAAACTCAGAAAAACACAACACCCAGCCCCCTACCCGTTAGTTAATCACTGTGAAAGGTGAATCCCATATTTCACCAATGATACATTTGTCGGCCGTGCCAGGAATCGATTCCAGAACTCCTCCTTAGCTCAGTAGATAGATAAGTTACCGACTGAGCTAAGGTGTTGGACATCCTTTAACACATTGGCGTGATTAGTACAAATGCGTATAACCCGAAAGAGTTGGTGAAACATGGTGACAAATAAGCTAAACCACTAAAAAAAAAAAAAACACTGCGCACCTTAACCGCATGCCGATGTTGACGTAAAGTTGCAGAACTAGGCCGGTATTGATCAAAGTACATCCAGGGGACCCGAGCTGTAAACTTGGCTTGTGAAAGAAGGGGACATTAAAGTAATAGTCGGGGAGTTATGGCATAAGCCCACGACCAACCCCGTCTTCTCTAAAGGTGAAAAGGAACAAGAATTAATGCTGGTCTCAAGTTTAACTTAATAATCAACCATAAATCATATAGCCCGCTTCGGTGGTCGAATATCTGTCAGGTGTCACTCTCGAAATAGACTGGGCTGCCATGGACGAGGAGACCGGGGTTCCAATTTCGATCGGGCGAATTGAAGTTGGTTTCATTGACTAATATCATAGTCAATAGTGGTTTTCCTAAGGGGTTTTCCGTGTAAATTTGGTTACACTTTATATAAATTCAACCTTCTTTATAGTTAATACAGTAACGTAAGCTAGTAGAACGTAGAACCCAAACGAGTAGTGAAACGCGGTCACAAAAAAATTACATTAAAAAAAACCCAGTAAACATCGTTATTTGTAAGGAGGGTTTGAACTCAATGTCTTCTTGCTTTTTTTTTATAGCACCGCGTCTTACTACCCGTTCAGGTTATACTCTTATGTACTAATTACGCTAATGGTTTGAGGTATTAGGACGTTTGTATTTAAAGGAAACGTACCCGTATTTGCGTGGAGGGAAAGTGAAAAACCATTTAGGAAAAAAATCCCGACCAAGATTCAAACCTTGTTTTCCCCGTTATCAGCAGTTTAGTCTACTATGAGAGTAGCGCCTAAGACTATACGGCCACCGAAGCGAGTAAGACCTCTCGGACACGGCTCCAGAATTAGTTATCAGGCCTGTTATTTTTACACCGTGTTTTGCTACCCATTTAGGATATCCGCATAATTACACAATCGGGTTGGAGATAAGGAAGAACTCGCTACAGTGACCAAATGGTCTGAGGCATCACTCTCTTGCTGAACTGGCCCGCTGATGACGGGGATATCGGGATTCGAATCCCAGTTGAGTCTACTGAGGGTACTTTTTTAATGGTTTGTCACTCTTCTTCTACGCAAATTCGGGTAGTTTACCTATCAAATGCTTCCTTCCTCATCCTTACCCGATTAGAATGGTTATCAAATATGTATATAACCTGAATAGGTAGTAAGACGTAGTAATAAAGAGAGAACAAATCACGAAGGCTTAATATAAAGATAATGTACTCACACTTGCGTGTATGGAGGGTCTCATATTTTCACCTTTGATCGAAATGTATTTAATAATTTAATATATTTGTGATATCGTCATTTTAACTAAAATAAAAACACAAATTTGCTAAAATATTGATTGTGTTTATATAATTTGTTGAAATTGTTTTATTTATATTAGCTTGATTGGACAGAGTGTTATACTTTCCCTTTTGGGTGACATGATATTACATAGTTAAGGAAACCGTGTGTGCAGAAAATTATAAATAATATTTAACCCAAGGCACAAATGGATACTAAACTTACGGAGTATGTAGAAAACTTTGGCACTTTGACATTTGTGGAAGAAATAAAGACACGAGGATTGGTAGCAAATTGAAAATAAACCACATAAAAAAAATAGAAATGACTGACAGTACCATCTCACTGAGAGGAAATAAAAAACAGGAAAATAAAAAAAAGATCATAAATATACGATAGTTCCGTAGCGATAAAACAATGAGGTCAGGCACGGTTTGGAAATTATTTCATAGCTTTACCGTTTGCTTTTATCGAGTTGCGCAGTTAAAACCTTTTTCAACTTTAGAGATAGAGTTTTTACTTTAATGTGTGGCTTTAAGAATTTGTAATATGGCAGGCATTCTGAACCGTCACAATAATTTTGGCTTTCACTTCAAAATTTTAAAGTTTTGACTTTGCAAATTAGAGGTTTTGAAAAATAGTCAAAAACTTTTTGTCTAGTCATTAAGGAAATAAGTGATTTCCTGTGCGTGTATGTTATAGCTAGAAAAAAAAGTTGTCAACCATCTTTTCATGTAATTTTTTTTTTACAACCCTGTCTTAACACCTGTTCAGGCTATACACAAATGTACTAATTACGCTTATATGTTAGGGATTATGTAGGTTGAATTTAGATTAAGTGTACATGCATTTGCATGAAAACCATTTTGGAAGCCCCCATCAGTACAACCTACCGGGATTTGGACCCCGATCTTCCTGGCATCGGCAATCTAGTATATTTCGAGAGTGATGCCTTAGACCATTCGGCCACCGAAGCAGGTTCATGTAAGATGTAATTATAATATGTTAAGATGGAACACGTGTATGTAAGTATTATGATTGCTGTGAAGCAAGAGACATTGAATCACATTAATAAATATAATCATCTAATTAAATTATAACACGCTATTAGTGGTAATCGTTATTTTATCCTTGATTATCTCTTTTCATTGGTTGAAAGTTCATAAAGTCATAGAACAGTGCTGTGAGCAAACCAAATTTGTCAAAGTAAAAACTTGTATGTCTAAGTTAACTGTGTAATAGGTTTTACTTCTGTCATTTGTTTGGCAAGTTGTGAAACGGAGCATTGCCAACCGAAGGAATCCAAGCAACTAACTTCCCTTTGCTGATACAGCAGCGCTAGAGAGCATCATCACAAAGAGAGGCACGTCAACACGTCCACGCCAAGATAGCGCGGCAACCACAAGGGAGCGTGCATATGATAGCGTGTCTGAATTCTACAGGAAATTACAAAACCGAGCTTTGGGCTTACTTTCTCTTTCTATCTGGGTATATAATAGTCAGATCGCCATGAGAAGGAAATTATCTGATGGTTCATAAAGTTAGCTTGATCGACTTTTGGGTAGTGGGTTTTTACAATAATATATGTTACTCGCTTAGTTGGTCGAATAGTCTAAGGCGTTATTCTAGCAATAGACTGGACTGCCGATAATGGGGAGATCGGGATTCGAATCACTGTCGGGTGTACTGAGGGTGATTTTTTTTTACTTAATTGTTTTCCACTCTCTCTCCATGCACTTGAGGGTATATTACCTTTAAATTCAACCTTCCTCACTCTAGAGTGATCTATGTATATGCGTGGAACTAGTACAGAAGCGTATAACCATAACGGGTAGTAAGACGCGGCGCTAAAAAAATAAAAACGCAGTTAAGTGAAAAATATTTTATACCATTGCAGTTTCAAGCGCTCACCGCGAGAGATGTTTTTGTTTTCCCTGGTGACGGAAATTGTAATTAACTCATAATTACTTTTACATCTAAAAGTTGTCACCTCACGCTATATATGACTAAACCCCATCGGAACGCTAACCAGCCCCTCACAGAGGTACTTGGAAAACATTTGGTGGACCAAAACTTCAACGAACATCCCGGGGCTTACATCACGATCACGATCAGTGGCCGAACTATTTACAGTAACCGCTATAAAAGTTATAATATCTATTTTCAAGTATTCGTGTGATCTGCGGCTGTCCCTTTTTTTGATACAGAATATCAACATGGTTCTTTTTTAGAAAACACGATATTGATATAATTTTACTATTTATTAGAATTTATTATTTATTAGAATGAGTTTATGGGCATTAATAATATATATATCTCTCAAAAGTGACATCAGTTAGATCACATGACTTGACGTATGAACACTTGAAAAAGTAGTTCTATTCATTTTTTCTAAACATACAATGAAAATTTGGACTGTAACTATAAAATAACACTAATAATTCAGTAAAATGTTAGCTTTATTAACAGAAATAAAAAATGTTTGTATTTAATTAAAGTTTCTTCGTACTTTATATAAATATTATACTTTTCAAGGTTGTGGAGCCAATGGGAATATTTAAGACCCCCTCTCATACCACGGATAACACGATAAAACATCTCGAACCAGACATCCCATCTTGGTGAGGTTTTATGTGTATTCTGCTTTATAAAACAGTTTTACCATAATTTGCTTTACTTTACATCCATTCATTATTTTTTCCAGTCTGTAGCCTGGGTCAGTTTTTTCTTCAAGCCATATATTTTCCACTACCAGCTTGCTAGGCCTGTCGTAGCTTCATATACCTTATAATCTAACTTAAAACTAGGACAGGCACAACATCCAGTCCTCGGTCGTTAATTTATCATTGTGAAAGGGTAAACCCATATTTTCATCAGTGATACATTTTCGGTCATGCCGGTAATCGAACCCGAGACCCCTAGCTCAGTAGGCAGACACACGCCACCGATTGATCTAACGTGTCGGACAGTTTTACCATAATTATTTTAAAAAATAAAACCATTTTTAAAAAAATATTTAAAAAATTAGGAATACAGTAAAACCTAGCCCAATTTTGCTGCTGTCAAGGGAAGAAAGCAAAAATAATGTTATCTGGTTTAAGGGTAAACTTGTATCTAATATCCCGGATAATCGGTTGTGAGATGGACTCTTAAGGTGGGAATGTAGGGGACGCGAGAAAAGGTTAATGTTTTTGCAGTTTATGTTGAAAAATATATTTTTGGGCAATACAAATATAATATTGATCCATTAGAGATATAAAGTCTAATTTTACTAACATCAACAGTTCTTGAATATCTGTCAAGGGTGTACTGACAACGTTTTCTCCTCATTTAAAATGTTTGTCATCTGATGCCTTTATGATCATATTCAACAACTGTGTATATCACTATGTGAAGAAAATTAAACTATATGTTTATACTGAAGAAATATTTTATTTGTTTAGGCTAGAAAAATATTTCCTATAAAAACTGAAAAAAACACCGTCTCCTTTTCTCGCGTCCATTACACTCTCGCCTTAATATACGCCGCAGGATTTCTTATTCATAGTTGTATGTGTGAGTAGTGGAGGAATGGATATAACAGCTAAAGTGACGCTCTTAGTAATCAGCTAAGGCCCTTCTGGCCAACAGCAGCACCCGGAGGGCAGGGCGCTGCCCACACAGACGCCACTAACAGGTGATCATGTTTGCAGGTGTGGTGAACCGAGGTGATTCATTCAGGAGACGTCGGTCCCGGAGTAACAGCCTAGTGCCTCCAGGCCAACAGCAACACCCAGAGGGCACGGCGCCGCCACCACAGACTCCGGTCGCCTCGCCCGCGGCCGGCCTCAATAATGACATCATCACGTACAGGGTGGCGATGATAGGCGCGTCAGGTGTGGGCAAGACGGCGCTGGTCAGTCAGTTCATGACCTCCGAGTGTATCAACGCTTACGATCGCCAAAGAGGTGGGTAAAAGTCGTCTTTAATTTGAATGGTGTTTCATTTCTTACACCAAGCGTATCATTTCTAACAATTGTTACTGCACGAGAAAAATATATCATACACACCTTTTCTCAGTCAGCAGTGCCTCTGCTAACTGAACAAAGTGTTAATAACTGCCCCACAACCTACTCAGGTGGTCGCATGGTTTAACGCGCTAATCTCGCAGTAGACTAAACTGCCAAAGACTGGGGGGGGGGGGGGGCGGGGGGGGGATTGGCTCACCATTTTAAAACCCCAGATCTAGGGANGGGTTCGGGATTTGCTCATCATTTTAAAACGTCCAATTCTAGGATTGAGCAAAGAATCCGTCCATTGGCCGTTTTCGGGCTTTGCGTCCAACATATACATAATTGATAAATTGTGTAAAATATGTCAGTGCTTTACTCAGTGCTTTACTCAGTGCTTTACTCAGTGCTTTACTTAGAAATATACTTTGTGGAAAGGAAGGGGGGTTAATCTATTAAAGTTATTATGTATGCACTTTTTCTACAATTGTGAATGCTAAAGGCACTTTGAATGCGTTTATTCTCTCACCTTTTGAATATAACGTCAAAAGACAGGTATTAAAATGTATTTTATGCATTCAATACATCCTCAATGTTCTATATTACAGAAGCTGTAAGTTACTTAAGATTTTTTAGTTTTTACAAGCATTTTTTGAGGTCTTGGGGATAAGTGAGCAAATTCCCCGTTCGCGCAACCCCCCCTTTTACCCCACAGGTTTGCCACTGATAGATAAATATATAGACAAATGGTAAGGTAAAAATGTATCGATGGATATAAATGTTTGGCTAAAATAAAGTTAAATAGATAGTTTCAGAATTCATTACATGTATCCTAATAGCATCACATAGTGAAACAAGTCAACTACATTACCAATAAATGTAATAACTTTTTTCTCGACACATTAAATTTCATCCTTACCTTCGATGCTAATGAATCGATAATTTGCTTTACACTCTTATAGTGAAATGAATATATAACCTCCGAAAATATATATTTTTTAAATTTATTCCGGTAAAGACCAAATTTGTACAGACTACTATCAACAGTTTTCTCAACATTTAATCAATTCTAAACGTCTCCGTGAACCTTATCTTAGCTACCTAACCAGCCCTCTTAATATATTGATTAATATTATTTCAATTGATAGTATTTAACTGTTCATTTTGAGACGATTGGGTATAACAACACACAAATTATAAAGTAACTCAAATCCAGAACAGTGGCATAAACCAGTCTATCAGTCCCTTTCTAAAGATGAATCATCAGTTATTGAATTATTGAGTTATTATGAATTATCAGTTTAATCAACCATACATTTTTCGACAGTGCCTGGAATCAAACCCAGGGTATTTAAACTCATTAGACAAAGGCGCTTTGGATTGAGCTAACTTTTAAGACTAAACTACTGATCTTCAGGCCTAATAAATACGATATTATTTCATACATTGACTGAGATACCAAGAGTTTTTCTAATAAATATTTATTGGACACATTTTAACGATAAAACCGTTTACAGCCTTGTATTTATATTTATAAAGCTAATTAGGTTTGTCTTTATCGTTAACATATTTATAATTAAATATTTGAAGTTATAATTATAATACAAAGCTAAAAGAAAATATAATAAAGATTGCTACGGTGGAAAATGATATTTAAATATAAATACTCATTAAATTGTTCATGGAAGGCCACGTTTATGTTTAAACTTTAATATAGATCAAAAGAATTGAAAAAGGGGACAATACAGTGTAAATAAGCGTTGAAAAAATGGAACAAACTGACAGAAAATAAGTGAGTTTAAGAGAAACGCTTTTTTTTGTGTGCTCAAAATTGACTTCAGACCTACTGAAAATAATATCTACAAAAGTTATATACAGAAAAATGTACTTTATTTTTACTTTCTCTCTATCTTACAGGTAGAGAAAGTATTGTGATCGTCAAAAAAATCGAACTCGAGATTTTGATGAATTTTGACGTTTCATGACTTCCTGAATCCGAAAAAGTGGTTTTTGAATGTCTGTCTGTCTGTCTGTCTGTCTGTCTGTCTGTCTGTACCTCCAACTAGAGCCTAAACTATTTTACCGATTGAGCTGAAACTTGATATCTAGGGTTTTCATAGGGTTGCCCCGAGGGGTTTTTGGAATTGGATATCTACCCCTAAAATTAAGGGTAGTTTACTGAAGGGAAAAAAGAGAAAAAGTCGATTTTCTCAAAATCGGCTCTAACGATTTTGATTAAATTTCATTTATGAACATTAATAAATATTCCAAACAAAATGGCTACTCTCAATATTTCGGCAAAATGGCTTTAAGGGCTCCGGTCTGATGCGTAAATTAACATTTTTTATAATAGCTCCGAAACTATTTGAGATATGAAATTACTTAGCATTACAAATATGTATATATATTTATAATACAAATATTTTATTCGAAACATATTTTTATAAAATCAATAATTTTCAATCTATACGCAATTATATATATATTTTTAACTTTTTGGACATTAAAGCTTAAGTATTGCGATCGTAAAAAAAACTAACCTGAAATGTTGATGGATGTCGACGTCTCATGACCCCCCGAACCCTAAAAAATAGTCTTTGCAATGCCGTCTGTCTGTGTGTCTATTAAAACTTAAAATTAAGGGTAGTTTACTGAAGGGCAAAAAGAGAAAAAGTCGATTTTCTCAAAATCGGCTCTAACGATTTTGATTAAATTTCATTTATGAACATTAATAAATATTCCAAACAAAATGGCTACTCTCAATATTTCGGCAAAATGGCTTTAAGGGCTCCGGTCTGATGCGTAAATTAACATTTTTTATAATAGCTCCGAAACTATTTGAGATATGAAATTACTTAGCATTACAAATATGTATATATATTTATAATACAAATATTTTATTCGAAACATATTTTTATAAAATCAATAATTTTCAATCTATACGCAATTATATATATATTTTTAACTTTTTGGACATTAAAGCTTAAGTATTGCGACCGTAAAAAAAACTAACCTGAAATGTTGATGGATGTCGACGTCTCATGACCCCCCGAACCCTAAAAAATAGTCTTTGCAATGCCGTCTGTCTGTGTGTCTATTAAAACTTAAAATTAAGGGTAGTTTACTGAAGGGCAAAAAGAGAAAAAGTCGATTTTCTCAAAATCGGCTCTAACGATTTTGATTAAATTTCATTTATAAACATTAATAAATATTCCAAACAAAATGGCTACCCTCAATATTTCGGCAAAATGGCTTTAAGGGCTCCGGTCTGATGCGTCAATTAACATTTTTTATAATAGCTCCGAAACTATTTGAGATATGAAATTACTTAGCATTACAAATATGTATATATATTTATAATACAGATATTTTATCCGAAACATATTTTTATAAAATCAATAACTTTCAATCTATACGCAATTATATGAATTTTTTTAACTTTTTGGACATTAAAGTTTAAGTATTGCGACCGTAAAAAAAAACTAACCTGAAATGTTGATGGATGTCGACGTCTCATGACCCCCCGAACCCTAAAAAATAGTCT
The DNA here is from genome assembly GCA_902151455.1 of Timema bartmani. Taxonomy (NCBI): domain Eukaryota; kingdom Metazoa; phylum Arthropoda; class Insecta; order Phasmatodea; family Timematidae; genus Timema; species Timema bartmani. The sequence goes on along the minus strand of CABFWB010000168.1, from coordinate 94,622 downwards.
TTGCAATGCCGTCTGTCTGTGTGTCTATAAAAACTTAAAATTAAGGGTAGTTTACTGAAGGGCGAAAAGAGAAAAATTTGGTTTTCTCAAAATCTGCTCAAACGATTTTGATTAAAATTCGTATCTAGGCGTTGATTAAGATTATAAATAAACTGGCTATTTTCATTTTCCTATGAAAATGATTTTTAGGGTACTTTACAGAAGCGTTAATTTCCGTATCTCCACAACTATTTGAGAAACTAAACAACTTATCATTGCAAAATTGTAGGACTATTAGAAATAAAAAACTTTTATTTGACATATATTTTTATAAAAGCAACAGTTTCTGAGATATTTGCAAATATATTAATACAATTTTGTGAGCTTTAGTTGTAAACATATACTACTTAAGTCTTAACGCAATAATTCTCCAATGCCATAGAGTAATTAAATATAAGTATCTAAAAAAGTATGTTATTTTTCCTTAAAGCTCTTAGGAGAAATGTTTGCATAGCAATGATCTATCTCCATTTTAGACTCAATAGTCAATATTTACATTTTTTATTGGTCAAAATGTATAAATGAATAATTAAATATCAATGCGATGACTTGAAGATCTGCAACACCTTATAAAATGTTAAAATTTTAACCAGAAATCGAAATTTTAATACGAAGTGTTGACCCTTGTGGAAGACATTAAACTGTTTGAAATGTTCTTAGGTGGACAAAGATGCGCCTCTTTTCTCATTGATTCTATATCATTGTATATTATTTTATGCGTGTTCTTATGTGGAGTGGTGATGATACAATGTACATTATTCCGTTCAGAAATCTTACGAGTTTATAGAAAGAGAGAGAAAGTCTGTGCGGTGTGCCGTACCATTTATTTATTATTTGCAAAGGAATAAAAAAAAACACAAAAACTAAAAATAAACGGAAATTAAACTTCCAAACATCAAATGTGTGTATGACGGCCCTCTTTTTTATTTTCTACTACCGGTTATATTCTTAGAAAATAAACGTAGGAAATTCAAGTTTTTATTAAAGAACAGAAAGGGCAAAGGTAGTGAATCGAAGGATGTCGTCATCAATCATTTCTTCCGCAAGTTGATGCTACAGGTGGCTTATGAACGGTAGATATTCCCTCTCTCTCATAAGCACACTATGGATCAATTATTTTTTTCACCGTCTTAATTTATTATCACGTGTAAAGTGGTGGAGTAGCAGCCACATATTTTGTACCCAAATCAGTGGAATCGCAGGCTAAGGCATCAGTCTCGTTCTGTCTCAATTACCGTTTATAGGGAGGTCAAGGTTCAAATTCGATTCAAGTGTACTGAGATCTTTTTTCCAGCACCACGTCTTACTACCCATTCGGGTTATACGTTTATTATACTAATTACGCTAATGGATTTAGGTAATAGGAAGGTTATATTTAGATGATGTGTACCTACATTTGTGTGGAAGGAGAGTGTAAAACCATTTTGGAAAAACCACCCTAAGTACATCCGACCGAGAGTCAAACCTCGATCTCCCCGTCATCGGAAGTCTAGTCTAACAGGAGAGTAGCGCGCTAGACCTTGTGGCCAACGAAGCGAGATAATGAGATGTTCTTTCCCCAAAAAAGTTTTCAACTTTCCCTTTTTGCAGTTGTGGGTTCATTTCCTCTAAATTCTACCTTCTCTGTCCTTGTTCCATTATTATAAATATGTGGATAGCTTGGACAGGTGTAGAACTAGTTGAGCTTATGAAAAAAAAAGGGTGTGATGAAGATTAGGAACTTATCCTATTAATAGAATATAATCAGTACTGTTGACTTTCTAAAAATATATTTTAATAATATTTTAATAATAATATTAATTATATTATAGTATTAAAATAATAATAATAATAATAATAATAATAATAATAATAATAATAATAATACAAAAAAATCAGTGCATAATTTTTGCAATATTATATTTTAAAATTTTAGATAAGAAATTACTCTTGGAAATATTAACCTATAGTTAGAGTTAGAATATAATTTATGACATTAAACATTCCTATTTTCTAGAAATCTTAATCTAAATGTCTTATACAATAATGTGCGAAGATTTTTAAATACGTACAAGATAAATTATAAAATATTGTATTAAAATCCAGTTATTTAGTTTATTAAAATGTTAACATGATGTTGAAAATATTAAAGGGTTTACCTATAAGTTATTTTATGTTTATTGTTGTTTGCACTCAGCAAGAGAAGATTAAAACAACAAACTTTGATGAAACTTTAACCATATGAATAACAAACAAAAAAAAAAGCGTCTCCACATTCTGTCTAGGTACAAGTATCTGAGAAGACCTTGCCGGCGGCAACAAAAGAAGAAGAAAAGGAAGCACTGTAAAATAAATAAGTGTCTGAACCATTTTTAAAACAAGGGGGACTTCCTTCCTCTTCTACAAACACTTCTTGTTCCAAAGTTTACATCTTGCAGTGGTGCCAAACTGACATGCTGACAGATAACGATGATTTAGAAAAGGTTATTCTTTTTATCCTCTTTAACTGAAACTTGAAGTAATCTTTAACAAAAAAATTATGTTCGGATTTGGATTGGCTGATTATCCAGAATGTTTGATAAAATATTACACTTTGATTATAAATCAAGTAAAATCACGATCTTCTGTATTACTCGACAAAAGTGAATTAAGGTTCAGTGAAAGAGTTTTTACATTTTACAATAATTATTTATCAATTTTTTCGTACTTTTTAAAATACAGTTAAACTATTTCATAATTCCGCTGTTTTTTAAATGTAGTATATAGAAAAGCAAATCATTATGTGACGTTTGTTTCAAGCTTTATTATCTAGCTAGGTTAGATGTTATCTGTGGTCAACCTCGGTGGATTTGGTTTAAAATGCTCACCTCAGGACCTAATGTTCGTGGGTTCTAGCCCAGCTGGGGTCAATGGATTTTTCTTGAATGATAAACCTCCTTCGAAGGCTAAGTAAAGCCGTTGTTCTCATGTCGAATGTGTGGAGTGTTAAAAAAAAACCTGGAAGGTATGTGAAAATACCTTTGCCATTCATAAAATGTCTCAGTCGGTGCAGAAAGTGCACGTTTTATACCTCAAATGAAATGAAATTAAAACAATGTTATCCGTGGGTTGAGACGGACTCTAAATTCTCTCTAATATAAGATTACATAGTGAAGTTGGTGAAAAGAACTGCGTTAACATTCATAATTGCTGATGATGGGGAGATTGGGGTTCGAATACCAGTCGGATCTAATGAGGTTGTTTTTCCTTAATGTTTACCCACCCTCTTTCCACGCACATGCGGGTATATTACCTCTAAAATGTTTCCTTGCTAGTCCCTATTCACTTAGAGTAATTATCATGTATGCGTATAAACTGAACAGGTAGTATTGCGCAGTGATAAAAAACACATTCATAATGGATAGGGTGGGACACCAACTTTTTTTAAAAACACCCTCAATGCATTTTGGGTGGGGGATAAGAATGTACGTAGACTGTTTTGTTTAATAATCGATCAAGTCAATTAAATAAAACTAATGGATTGTTTCAGGAATGGCTACAGATTATCGTGTTAAAATATATTCACCCGCTCCGGTGGCCACGTGGTCTAACGCGCTACTCTCGTGTTGGATTAGCCTTCCAAAGACGGGGAGATCGGGGTTCGATCCCGGTCGGGTGCATTGAGGGTGGTTTTCCCTAAATTGGTTTTTCATTCTTCCCCCACGCAAGTGTGGGTGCATTTTCTCTAAATTAGTTATTCCTAATCCCTAAGCCATTAGTGTAATTAGTACATGGGCGTGTAGCCTAAACAGTTAGTAAGAAGCATTACTAGAAAAAAAATATTCAAAACCATTTATTGGTAAATGTTATTTAGAATAAGGCCTCACTTGAATATCTAGTTTGTTTTTTCATCTGTGCGTCTTACTACCATTTTGGGTAATACGCTTATTTGATAGTCACGTTAATTGGTTAGGGATTAAGAAGGTTGAATTTAGAAGAAATTTACCTGCATTTGCGTGAAAGTAAAGTGAGTGGGAAACAATTTAGATAAAAGCCACCCTCAGGACACCCAATTGGGATCGAGCCACGATCTCCACGTCATCGGCAGTCTAGTCTCTTGCGAGAATGACGCTTAAGACCATGCGGTTGAATTTCTAGTTAAAGGTTTACTTATCAAAGGCTATAAATTTTACATATATTTTTTGTGCTTTCGATGATTAATTCAAAACAGAACTTATATTGTTCTCCTTCACACCACGATGAGAAATTCAAAATGACCCCTCTCCCAGTTCTATAACTATTTGTCGCATCATACAATTCAAGTATTAACTCCCACTTAATTCCTCATCCTTTTTATCCTCGTGACGGCAAACATGCTCCTCACAAACTTAATTCTCATGGCCTCCACTCTCCTAGACTTTCTTACATTTAAAGCCCATGTTTCTGATATATATGTAACCACAGGTACAAAGTATGCCCTAAACAACACAGAGCCGTATCCTCTTTCTTGTTATTACCGTCACTTTACACTTCACCATGCTGAATTTCCCTTCATCAAGCCCCGTTAATACCTCTCATACATTTCACTTAAAATAAGGTGACCTAGTGGTCTAGATGTAAGATGTCGGACTTCTGTGCTGAGGGTCCGGGCTTCAATCCTCGGTCTCAGCACAGATTTATCTGATTGCCAAACCCTTCCTTCACCTTTTACAAGACGTGTATTAATCATAACTTGTGAATGTGAGGAATGCCAGGCCTCCACCGTGGTTCGGATCCCACGTTAAACGGTAGGTCCTCCATTTTATCTCACAATCACCCTACCATTGCACATTAGCGTAAGTACGTATAACCCGAACGGGTAGTAGAACGCGGGGCTAATAATAATAATAATATTAATAATAATAACTTAAAATAAAAACACTTTTCTCGGTCCACTCCAACTTGCTACACTAAGAAAACGGAATGAATAATAAGCGAGCCGCGACAGTGTTTGGTTAGGAGCACGTTCAGAAAATGTGCTTTGATGTGATGGCGAAATACCGACTCGAAGCGGATCGCAACGGTCCGATACGCGTGTCGCTCTCATGTTCGCGTCAAGATTACAGGGTCCGGTCCAAATCACCGCGTTCAAGAAACTCGTCGAGGATGCGATACAAGTACCTGTTACCAGCATGCTCTCTGTTTAATAATATATCATTTTCGACTACCCAGGATGAATACTTCTCTCTCTCTTTTTTATTTTTTGCAACACAGCTCATTGATACGTTCCGGTTAAAGCACATGTACTATTACGTTATTGTAAAAGAAATAAGAAGGTTTAATATAGAGTAAATGTACCCAAATTTTCATGGAAGGAGAGTGATGTGAATAATGTATTAAATGAACTTAAATAAACTCAACTGGGACTCAAACCCCGATATCCCCGTCATCGGCAGAAAGTGAAGCATGCGAGTTTAGATCAGGGATGTGTAAACTTATTTACAGAAGGGCCAAATAAAATCATTGGCTGGCCCAAAGACTTATTATTTATTAATTTTGCTTCAAAATTTATTTAAAAAAATACATTATAGATACACATAATAAACTGACATGAATAAGTTTAAATATATTGAGAATGTATAGCAAGTGGCTTGGTATGTTTTTAAGTTTGTCTAGAAGATTAATATGATGGGGTGTGAGATTAGTGAAACTGTGAATGAGCTTCAAGCATTTTTTATTAATCTGGGTTAAACTGAGTAGGTTATTTATTCTCAAGAGATAAGATAGATGCTCAACATTAAGTCGGTTTCTAACATAAATTTTCCGAAGTTTCACGGTTGAAAACATGTTAACGGATGAATATGAGGAGGCAAACATATACATATATTTTGGGCATGATTTATAAATCTTAGAAATGTTGATTTGGACATGGTTTTGTAAAATACAGTTTTGTTTTATTTAAAAAAAAGTCTGCTTCGCAAAGCCACACATTTAAATTATTTATCCCACGGACCGGAAAAAATACGGGTGGGCTATATACAACCCGCGATCCATAGTTTACCCATTCCTGGCTTATACCATCTGAACACCGAAGCGGGTGGTTAATATTAAGCAGCTATTACGTCGCAAGCTCCAAATTTATTCAAACATGTTGTTATTCAAAATAAAATTAAGAAAAGTAATTACGCATTCAAAATGTGCGCTCCCTTTATCTAAATCTGTTGCGCTATCATCGTATTGGCTAAGGTGTTGGTTTTGTGATAGTTTTAGTTCAAAAAACATTGTACCTCTTATGCTGTTATGATGTTAAAAATATAACAATGCAGTTGGTTTTTAGTTGGTTGATATTCTCATGGAATGGGGCTTTATATAGCTCTCATGGTAGCCCGAAAATTTACGAACTTCGCGGATTGGCCTCCTTTCCAGCCTCTGGTTGTAGACAGAATAAATCTTTTGGGGCCGTAACAGTTTAGTTTTGTATTCAAGTCGGATATAAACTTTCAACCCTAAAATATTAGCTTATAAATAAAATAGAAAGACCGAGGGAAATGTAAATACAATTTGAAAATGAAGTTTAAGTGTTATCATTCACAATAAATAGTAACATAGCATTGACAATTTGTATCCAACTATAATTATATTAATTGATTAGAATTTAATTTTTTTTAAATATTACACATTGGGTCTATTTCAGACAGATGAAATATTAAAATGTTGTGAAATTTAAAGTAATTATTGCAAGGGTGAAAAATAATTTCCTGGAACAGACACGCCTTCTTTTGAGAGGAGGAAATTCCCCCCTAAACTTCTTGTTACCCCTTTCCTTGCCCCCACTGCTATCTTTGCTAATAAAACATAATAATTTATTTCTGAATGTGATATTATATAAATCCAATTTCTACAAATGTTTACGTTTATTTATTCATTTTTTATTTAATACGCCAGAAGACTTTTGGGTTCATGATAAAGGCATGTATAGGGGTGTCTCTATAAAGGGTAGTGAGAGTTAACCTGAAAGTTGGAAATTTTGTGAAGTTATGATCTAGAGTTGGGAAATACTAGAAATACTTTATACCACACTACTTTCAATATTGAAAGTACTTTCCCGCAGACTTGTACAGAATTTTTTTAAATTTCCCAACTGTCACCCTAATCTTCTAATGTTCAACTTCATAACACATTAAACTTTGAAAGGAGACATCTTCTGTTGTAGATTTTATAGAAAGCTTAGTTAATCGAGTTGTTTAGTAGCGTCGTTGTCACTGACAACTGGTTTTAAGGCTAATATTAATATTAGCCTAATATACAATAGTAGCTTTAAGAAAGTTGGGTAATATTTTAAGTTGATCATGTGATACAGTCTGGAGACAAGCCTAAGCTTGATAGTTTTCTTAAATGCATTGATGGTGAATGCTAAAACAAATAACACTTGTAACTTTAAAAATCCACCACTAACAACTTTAAAAATACACTGGCCTGAAAACTCGAACTAAGGTCCAATTATCGACTCCAATTTTACCATTTTCTTGGGTGAGAATTGCCTGACTCCACTATTAACTGGGGGGAGGGGGGCATTCCATACCCCTAGATCCCCCGGTTTTATCAACGTTGCTCCTCTCACCTGGCCACCTGGGAATTTGTCTAATATCAGAACGCCTAGCGTTGGTAAATTCACTGTCTCCATCTCCCTAACCCCCACCACACACACACAAAAATATTTCGTGAATATAAAATATTCGAACAAAAACGTTTTGAAAACTAATCAGGAACATATCGGAGAGAGGAGGGAGGTTCGAACTGGATCCTAGGATACCTAGGATATACCTACAACCCCAACTTAGACTAATACTAGTAAGTCCTACACCTTATCCCGGTCGGTAGAGTGTCTGCCTACTGAGATAAGGGTCCCAGGTTTAGATTCCCGGCATGGCCGAAAATGTATCATTGATTAAAATATGGGTTTACCCTCTCACATTGATTGATAAATTAACGGCCGGAGACTGGATGGTGTGCATGTGCTAGCCCTAAGTTAGATTATAAGGCGTATAAAGCTACGACAGGCCTAGCAGGCCGGTAGTGGAAAATATATATGGCTTTAATATAAAAAAAACTGACCCAGGCCACAGGCTGGAAACTGTAATGGATGTGTGATCACTGTTATTTAAAATTATATTACACCTTTTAATAATAAATTAGTGACCTGGCGGTCTAGGGGTAAGGTGTCAGACTTCTGTGCTGGGGGTCCGGGGTTCAATCCTCGGTCCCGGCACAGATTTATTTGATTGCCAAACCTTTCCTTCACCTCTGACAAGACGTGTATTAATCACAACTTGTGAATGTGAGGAATGCCAGGCCTCCGCCGTGGTTCGGATTCCACGTTAAGCTGTAGGTCCTCCATTTCATCTCACAATCACCCTACCATCACACATTAGCGTAAGTGCGTATAACCCGAACGGGTAGTAAGACGCGGTGCTAATAATAATAATAATAATAAATTAAATGAAAAATAAATATATTGTATTATTGAGCAGTAAGTGATTTGATGTATGAATTATTGTAATCTATGATACATCCAACGTCAGCTGTCGTCCAAATAATTGTGTGGTCGGCTTCAGTCAGCTATTTATGTTGTCTGAGACATCACGAGAATCATTCGGCGTTTACTTGCTAATTTAGTAAATAAAACAACACATATTTACATTACATTGTAAATGTATCAAAGTGCTCCAGTTTGCCATATCCAAAACACGTGCCTGAAATAGGCTTGCAAACTTCTTTTTGACATGCTATAACGATTTTATTTTGATGTCTCATCCTTTTTTTGGGGGGATAACCCAATAAAATATATAATAAATATTCAGTTTTGACATTTTCGACGCATTTTAGGAGGCAGAGAGGTTGATATAAAATCAGTTTGAATCGCGTGCTTGGTACGGTCCCTTGTAGGCAAAATTATTGTGGGGATAAAAATAGCGTGTATGAGAAGTTCACGCAGTCGAACAGCTGTGGATTCGGAGAATACTGTAGGAATTAAATTTATGGATCAATTCACGATTATGTGTCCAAAAAAAACTTATCTCATTAAAGTTCAAACTCAATGTTCAGCTCTACGTGAAATAAAACATTAATCCCGCTGATATAAATGAAACTTAATTTTATTGAAGGGTCTATTTTTTTATAGTAGATTTTGTTCCTCTTCTTGGTTGACAGTTTAATTAAAAAGTTTTTGATTGGTTTTTGATTATTTTCTCATTTAAAATTAATTGCTTATTACTAAATATTCTATCTATTTTTATTTAATTAATTATTGAAAAATGAAACTTTTTTTTAAATTTCATTGTTTTTAGAAATTCAATAAAGTACGCCACGTAAAAAAATGTTCCAACATTGTCAACATTTATTTTTCAAAATGTAGTTTCATGTATATGGGTGTGAAACCTGATCTCTTACCTTACATGACGCAAAATTAATTTAAAGTGTTAATTAACCAGGTGGTTGGAATATATTTGGTCCAAAAAGGGATTAGGCTACTGGGGAGTGGAGGAGGTTACATAATGATGAGTTACATACCTGTAGTAATCACAAGACATTTTTAAGATAGTCAAATCTCGTAGATTATAGCTGGCACGACATGCTGCGCGAATGGTAGAATTGAGAACCCTGTTCAAGGTATTGACTGGCAAACCAAATGGGAAGAGATCATTAGGAAGACGGATGGGAGAATAACATTAGAATGAACATGAAAAAGAGTGAGGTGTACTGGATGGAACCAGCCCAATATAGGGTCTAATAAGGTGGGCTGAATATAACTAGCTCCAGATAGGGTTAGGTGGCGTGATTTTTTAAGTGCGGCAATGAACTTTCGAGCTCTTAATGCCACAGAGTAAGTTTTGTACAAAATAATATAAATATATATATCAACACGAAAATATTGTAAACCTGTTTATCTACCTGTACACTGCTCCTCAGTTTTATTTATGAACACTATAGGAACAAAGTCAAATTATTTTACAACACATTTAAACAGTGGGGAAAAAAATCAATAGAGTAATATAACACAGATCAATTTGCTGTCGCATCAAAAATGTTGTTTCATTTACTTATCTTTGGTCTACTTTGAGTTTTTAAAGTCCATTTTTAGAAAACAAATTCCATTATAAAAATCCATAAGGCATCTATATAGAATATAAATACTAGTTACAGTCCAATTTTCATAGAATAAGATTTCTTAGAAAAAAAGATATATTATCAGCCAAAATTAATAACCTCTTTATCAGGCTGTCAATTTAATAATATTGTTTATTTATATTAAAAGTGGCATCTGTAGATAACTTGATCTATTAACTTTTCTAGCGGCTAGATAAGGTTCTTCAGATAAGAATTGGACTGTTCTAAATTCATTTTATCAAATGATTTGATTCTGAACTAAAAGTGGAATAACCTCCCAATTTTTTTTGTTTTGTGTTCCCTGGAAATTTACAACGAATACTTTTATAGAGTGGGCATCTGTCTAACAAAAGAGAAATTACATCTTATTAGATTTTTTTTCGAATCCAATGACTACATCAATGTAATGAAATTCCTCAATATATTTCTATAAACCTCTATTGAATAGCGTTTCCCAACCTAGCAGCCGATATGAATTTTTTTTAATAAAACCGAACGACTGGTTCGTGTCCTTTATTAAGTATTCAAGAAGGCTGTAATATAGATGTAATAGTATTTTTTTTAGGTTTGTGTATAGCCCAAGCGGATACTTAAAACGCGGTAAAAAAATTTAAGCGCTTAAGGGTGTAAAAATGTTAATGTATTTTTTACTTGGATCATAAACATCATGCAACATCATGTAGCATCAATATTTAAAACATTTTTAATAACACAAAGAGCTAACTTAAGGCGTTGTATTACATTTTATTTGATAGCAATATTGCTTAACCTGCTTCGGTGGGCCCATGTGCTAGGTGTCAGGCTCACATAGACTGGTTTCCCCTTGGCAGGGAGGGCATAGTTTGAATCCTAGCAAGGCATACTGAGGGCGTATCATTTCATTCCACTGAAATGCAGGTACATATTCTTTAAATTATACCTTTTTCATCTCTATTCCATTATCACAAGTAAAATACGTAGCCAGGACTGCTAGTAAGAATTAGTGGTATAAAAACGGGGTGTGGCTGTGTCATGGACACGGCCGTGTGTTGTACGTGAATACGTTTAAACTTAAACGAACATCGTAGCTTCTCAAAGTCAAAAGTTATACTAATTGCAAATCTCGATACGCAGCAAAATAACCTCAAAATGGTGGCGCTTCCCCCTCCACCGCGCGCGATGCGTCACTGTTCTCGCTTATCGTAATGAATTCTTTTATCCTTTAGCTATCCAGTGGTATAATTTAATTTTGGATGTAGAGGAAAGATTCGAAACTACAACACCAAACTGTATCCCCCGATTTTGTTATCATTAGGTGTTTTGGATTGCCCCCGTATGGTAGCAAATTTAAAGACGTATTCACTTTCAAAAAAGAACTTCTAAAATTAGAAACTTCGATCCAAGGACAATTCAACCGCATAAAGTGACACATAAACAGTGTTTTATTATTTTGTTTATCTAATTCGCCAAACAGGCAAATATTTAAAATAAGTACCTTTACTGTTCTACAATTTTATTTTATTCCTCCTGGAGAAGACTCGAGAGTATCAGGTGGACAGACAGGGTGACAGATGAAGAAATCCTAAGAAGAGTGGGTGAGAAGAAAACCATTTTGGATGTGATTCTTCAGTGCAAAGCCAACTGGATCGGACAAATCCTTAGGGAGAACCTTCTTCACGACGTCATAGAAGGAAAGGTTGAAGGAAAGATGAGCTTAGGAAGAAGGAGGATTCAAACATTGTATGACTTTAAGGAAAGAAGAAAGTTCTGAAAGCTCAAGAAGGAGGCCTAGGACAGGGGACAAAGGGGGTCTAAGTATACCGACGAAAGGAAAGGACTTGTTATAAGACAAAACATGCAATAATAATAATAATAATAATAATAATAATAATAATAATAATAATAATAATAATAAATCAGATAGCACAAACTATCATTGTTCGTGAATAATTAGCCAATTCTGAGTTTTGATTGTTAATGTTTTTATTTTATTAGCACCGCATATTACTATTCATTCGGGTTGCACGCAAATGTATTAATTAAGCTAGTGTGCTAGGGATGATTAAGGCTGAATTCGAAGCAGTGTAACAGCATTTGCTTGGAGATGAGGTGAAAAACAATTTAGGAAAAAAACATTCTGTACACACAACGGGGATTCAAACACCGATCTCCCTGTCATCTAAAATCCAGTCTACTTTCCCAGACCAGTGTGGTGCAACTGGCAGCCCGCGGGCCAAATGTGGTACACGCTAACTGAAAATGTGTTCCTCACAGTATCTTGGAGGGAAATTAAAGCGAAACTCTGGGTGGTAGATGGGAAATAGATAATGATTCAAATAAAAATATATATTTAAAAATGCTTGGATTGTATTTTATTATTAATTTATTTGCTTAATACAAAATATGTATAGATATGTATTTTTAATGATAATTTGTTTTGTGAAAGTATGTGTGCGTGCATACATCATAATACATTTTTAGAAATTAATAAACTTATGTTTGGCAGTTGAATTTTAAAAACGCTACCAATCAAAACTACAGTTTATATATATGTATTGGAAATAATTGTTTATTAAGTATTGTTTGTAGGCCTATATTAATTTTATGAGATTATTAAATATATCGTCGGCCCGTAGTGCAAATTGATAGGTTTGGCCCTTGGGGTGAACAGAGTTGGAGCCCCGTACCCCCCCCCCCCCCC
>CABFWB010000168.1:2185-72704 GCA_902151455.1 Timema bartmani | reverse complement strand
ACAGACAGACAGACAGACAGACGGAAATTCAAAAACCACTTTTTCGGATTCAGGAAGTCATGAAACGTCAAAATTCATCAAAATCTCGAGTTCGATTTTTTTGACGATCACCATACTTTCTCTACCTGTAAGATAGAGAGAAAGTAAAAAATAAATGTTTCCCCAGTTTAGGAATCTCAATTTATATGTTCTATAACAGACATCCAAAGAGAAATATTCATTCAAAGATAAAATTGTGATGTGTTTGGACAAACAAATAAAGATTGAGTTATTATTTTTTAGCCAAAGAGAATTTTATTTAGAGATTTACTGCCATGCAGCAAATATCAGTTTCCATGGTGATTAAATAAAGTATGAAAAACTGAAAAGTCTCTGTGAAAATCTATTTTTAGTGGAAAACTACTATTTTTCCCGACATCCTGGATTCCTAACCGTTAAAATGAGTGTTCGTTTGTAAAAATTTGTTCAGTCATTTCTTCGTAATTTCTATTACCGGGAACGGGCTTATCAAATTATATATAATGATTTTATTTTTAAGATTAAAACTGTTCGATTTCGTTGGATAGAAAGTTTAACTTTGGTATAAAAAGTTTGTATATAAAAAAAATTCTGTAAAAATGGAAATAGCTCAAATTCATGTAGAACAGAAGACTTAAGGCGGCCGCCTCGGTCAGCGAGAAACTAGCAATAACTGTCAGGTCACACGGCTTAAAATATAAAGGTCTGTGTCATTTTCTGGAACTACTTCACTTTACTGTTTACGCTTATGCTCCTTTATCTCTTCACCTAAAACCATCGTTTGTCATGTCGTAAAGAAATGGGTAAAAGAAAACCACGAAACTCGTTATCTCTAACTTTAGGGAAAGGCTTGCATCAATTTTTCAAATATCTTAACTTTTTTGCTGTGAAATATCAAAAAATAATATATTTTTTAGAGGAAGACTGAATTTAGAGTTCATTTTTCATCAAGCCTAGTCTCATAGCTCCGCAAATATGCTCAAGAAGTCGTTTAAAAAGAGTTAATCTCAAATTTTCACGCATTTGTTTCTATTAATAAAACTAATATCATGGGGTTGTTAAGGAAAAATTACCGTGTTGGAATCTTTCGACTTTATTTTGGCTGGTACCATATTTTGAAATAACGCATCGTAGAATTAAATATTGAGTCTTATCTGAGCGTCTGTTCGGCAATTTCATGCTTACAGAGGCGGTTTACTTTTAAATATTTGCTTTGGGTCATAATATTGGAGTCATACTAATAATAATTTCCAAACATTTATTTTAATTTTTTTATTAATGAGCTTTGTTTCATTAGTTTTTTTAAGAGTTTGTAACCCACAGATTGGTTTGATTTGCTTCCTTATCCATCTGGAGTAGTGCGCGCACTCAGCCTCAGAACTGCTTATTGTAACCTGTCCGCTCAATTTAGAAGAGAGAGCATGTCCTTGAGAAGTCGTGAATAACTTTGGGGATTTAAACCAGTCTTCTGCATTGAAATTCTATGAGCGACCGAGAAAATGCTTTCAAAATGAACCTAAATGGTATTTCATACTATGTCTTTCAGTGATTTCACGATTTACATGGGGACAGACGGCTTTACTTTCCTTCCAAAGTAAATTGTGCTACGGATTTTTTTTTATCGATCAGTAAAAATGTATTAGTCTCAGCCGGGTTTGAGTCCAAGAACTTCGGGTTTTGCTCCAACGCCACTGAGTTGGGGGTGAATGAATATCCAGAGTTAAGAACTTTTTATTGGTTAATATAATGTTAAGAAGAAAATTGTAGCGCTATAATTGGTAGTTTTTTTGGTCAATTTCCGGCAATATTGGAAAAGAACGATGAAATTTGCTGCAGATAAGAAATACGTATAGTCTTGATACAACTAGTCTGCGTTTTAAAAAACATTTAGACAATTTCATGAAAAATATTCTATTTTGCATAGACAATTTCATGAAAAATATTCCATTTTGCATATATTATATTATGCATTAAAAAATGTTACAATGGACTTTAAGTATGGTTTTACCCGTCATTTTATTGTGATGGGTAAAACTACGCCTCACGAAATGTCGGCGTTTCTACTTTAAAGCGTTGTTCTGGCTTTCTTCGTTGGTTGGCAGCGGTATTTTGGTCACGATTAACGTCACGTTAAAACCGTTTGAGTTTCTACAGATCTAAATAGTTAATGTAACCTTTAAGTTGATTAAATTTGCTCTAATTTCTTCTAATCCCCGTGAATTGAAACTTGTTTGGTGTACATGCATATATATATTTTTTAAACGGCGTCTTACTACCCATTCGGAAGATACATACACTTTTACGCATATATTAACTACCTTAATTGGCTAGAGTTGAGTAAGATAGAATTTAGAGGAAAAGTAACATGATTTTCATGGAGTAAGAATGGGAAAGCATTTATAAAAATACACCGGCACGGGATTATAGTCACGAACTCTGTATCACCGGCAAACCAGACTAAATTAACCATGACATTTAGACGGCTTGACCATTGATGCTGGTTTTAAACCTTATGTTAAATTAAACTCTAAATAGATATTTAAATTATTTTCATGCCACGTCTTTACCATCCATCTGAGCTATCCGCATATTCGTTTATTTTTTAGCACTGCATCTTACTACCCGTTCAGGTTATACGCCTATGTATTAGTTACATTAATGGATTAGGAAGGCTTAATTGAGAGTAAATGTACCCAGACTAGCGTGGAGGGAGAATAGAAAATAATTTAGGGAAAACCACCCTCAGTGCACCTGACCGGGATCGAACACTGATCTCCCCATCTTCGGAAGTCTAGTACAACACGAAAGTATAACGTTAGACCACGCGGGCTATATGCATATTAATCACATTGATGGATTTAGGGATGATAGAGGTAAAATTTAGAGGAAATATACCCGCATTTGCATAAATATAGTTTGAAAAACCATCTAGGATAAACCCGTCTCATTATACCCGAATAGGATTCTAACCCAGACATCCCCGTCAACAGCAAATCTGACTAAATGAAACAGACATTTAATCCTCGTGTCCACTAATGCGGACTTTAAACTATGGTTATAGCTCTCCATTTATTAATAATCTTATTTACTAATCCAAACTATTTTTTGTTGTACATTCAGTTTGTCAACTATTACAGTTCTTTTAGGTATGGCTAATCGAACTTATCTCTTAGGATCAAAGGGAATTCTTTCCAGGTCATTTGGGGCAACGCTGTTTGAAGTTAAAAGTGGCAGCATTGAATATAATGAACCAGTAAACAGAAGCTTTTAGCCTACACAAAAGACAATAAACACACAAAGACAATAACTGAACCAAATAGCTATTCACGTTCCGAATAATGAGAAGCTTAGTTATTCTAGGGGCCGTCCTCAGAAGAGGGGTGGTAGATGTGGGTGAGGCGGGGGGCAGAATCCATCTTACGTAAGTGTTTTTTAATCAAGATTTATGGTGAGACCAAACCTAATATTTTGTCAGAAAATAAATATATTATTTATAAAAAAAATATTTATATTTCATTTACTTGCTGCAAATTAAAGTATTCTAAAATGTCATAAAACTCGTTTTGTTACCAATCCTTAAATCTAAAAATAATCAAACGATCAAAATAATATAATTTACCATACGTAAAAAAATTCCTTAAGATAGAGAGGGTGTAGGGGAGGGATAATCTTAAGATCTCTTACATGGTTGAAGCGGGTCGTGGGGTCAAAAATAATGGAGTAAAAGCCTAACGTAATTAAAGGATGGTCCTCCTACTAAAAATACGCATTTCTCTCTTTTCAATCATTTATATACAATAATTATTAATCAAAAATGTTTGAAATCAATAAGCAGAATATTTATGCTTCAATAAATAAATATCTATAATTAAAGGGGTGGTCTTGAGATTACTTTCTTCCCCTTTTGAGTAACACCTTGAACAAAATACAACAAAGGAGTTTAGTTCGTGCGTTGCCAAAATTTTGTAATCTATAAACACTAAATTTCGCGCTCTAGTTGAAAAAAGAAAATACCCACATTGGTGTGTGCGCAGGGTAAGATGTCAACCTCCTCTGGTCTAGTTTTCCGATGACGGGAAGGTTGGGGTTCGAATGTCAGCCGGGTGTTCTGAGATTATTTTAATTGAAGAATTATTCGCTACTTGTAATTACTAACCGCACCCGGAGGGTAGTAATAGTTGGTGAACAAAAAAAAATTGGCTCTTTTATTTAACTAAAGAGAAAATAGCTTTTTATATTGTCTGTAACTTGTAATAGCTTGTCGTTTAATATAAAGGGTACAATTTGATTTCCCGAGAAATATAAAAACAAGGGTGAAATTAGTTCATTTTTATGGGTGTGTTTATTTTTATGAGTAAACTACGCGATAGAAGCACAAAAATAAAATGTAATAAATTAGATATATACACATAATTTACCTTTGAAGTTGAGTGTACAGTTTGTTATGATAATAGTAACGAGCGAAAACCTTTTAGTCTCGCGACAAGAGAGGGGGTAGTAATATATCCATTAGTTTTGGTAGGGTGAATTTTATGGGATGTGACTGAATAAAAAGTTACTAGTCAAGCTTCTGAATAGAGGCCATAAAACCAACATAACTTGTTATATATGTACGAACATTACTTAAGAATC
This sequence comes from Timema bartmani, assembly GCA_902151455.1. Lineage (NCBI taxonomy): Eukaryota > Metazoa > Arthropoda > Insecta > Phasmatodea > Timematidae > Timema > Timema bartmani. Next base: position 68,054 of record CABFWB010000168.1, on the reverse strand, counting down.
AACCATAAAACTGTTAGTAGAACAGTAAACGAGACTATGATCATTTTTCTTCGTCACATGTTGTCATAAGATGTAATCTATTATTATTTTATTTTGATAACGTTTACTTAAAATTGCGCTCCTCATTCTACTATCCGTTCGGGCTATACGTATATTTACACTAACAATATCGTGACTAGGTAGGTAGAAGTTAGAGTAAATATACCCGCATTTGCTTGGAGGGAGAGTGGAAAAACATTTAAGGGGGAAAAATCACCCGACCGGAATTAGAACCGAAACCTCCTCGTCAGCGACAAACCAGACCATGGGTGTTGACGTCTTAGCACATGTATCCACTGATGATACAAATCAATAAACTTAATTATCACCTGGCGTTATAGTTAGCTTAGTCACCAAAGTAAATAATTTAATATGTTCTTATTGTGGTGTTGTGGAAGGAAGAAAGGCTTAGCGTTTTTTTTATTGTTAATAAATAATGGTTTAAGAACACATGATATGTCGTAAGAACATACTAGAAATATAGTAATTTTTTGTTAACTCTCAAATACATTTTATTGTCACTAAACTTTAATTAAGTAGGGGTGGAAGGGGTAGCTAGTTATATTTGTGCTTTTTTTTTAATGACAAAATACTTTTTGCCCAGAATAAATGAAATATTGCTCATTATAATATACGTTAATTTAATTTTCTACATATAGAAGTGATATTAACAGTTCTTGAATATCTGTCACGAGGATAATATCATTTGAACAAAAATCTTTTTAAATGAAGAGAAAAAAATACTAGTCGATTTCCACGATACTCATGATATAACTGATAATCATACTATGTGTAGAAATCTAAACCAAACGTATCTATTTGAAGCAATATTTGATTTTAACCAAACGTTATTTTTACAATCAAAATTGAGGACAATATTTTAGAGATTACTGCGAACAATATATAATTTGACAAGGATTTAAGTTTAAATATTCAGGAAAGATTTTAACCAGCAATAACGATATATTAAATTGTAATAAAAAAAAGACAGTCGGAAAATTCATGCTGTTACTTGGTCAGTAAGTTGTTGATATATAGCCTTCTGTCAAGGAATATAAAACTCAGAAGATACAAAACAATAATTTTACCGGTTGTTCTATATGCGTGTGAAACGTTCTCTTACCTTACACGACCAAAAAAAAAAAGTGTTATAAAACAAGGTCCTAAGGAAGATATTTGGTCCAAAAGGGGACGAGGCTACTGGGGAGTGGAGGATGTTATATGGTGATGAGTCAAATACCCTGTATGTACTCTTTGCAGGACATTGTTAGGATAGTCAAGTCTTGTAATGTTACGGCTAGTAGGACATGCAGCGCGAAAGGTAGAATCTAGAACCTTGTTCAGGGTATTGACTGGCAAACCCAATGGGAAGAGACCATTGAGAAGACCTAGACGCAGATGGGAAGAGACCATTAGAATGGACGTGCTAGATAGTATGTAATGAGGTGGGACTGGGTATGTCCACCGCAAGATAAGGGCTAGGTGGCGTACTTTTGTAAGTGTGGCAATGAGTTTTCGAGTTCTTAATGCCATAGATTAAGTAAGTAACATTATAAAAATAAATTGATCTTAACTTGTGATATATTCCACCCCATTTTCATAAGATTAGACCGATTGTATATAATTCGTAGGCTGTAAGCAGAATATACCGTTTAAAGAAGATGTGGGGTGCTAGTGAGCGCGCGTTTAGTGCATTAATTTTGTAGTTTTTATAGCATAAACATTTTTTGACCAAAATAAATCAAACATTTCTTCTATAGAAACATAGAGTTTAGTTTTCTGCACATGATAATATCAATAGTTTTTGAATATCTGTCATGAGCATAGCGGCATTTGGTTACAAACTTTTTAAATAAAGAGAAAAAGTTGGCATTAAATTTCAGGACACCTTTGACAGATATTCAAGAACTCTTGAGATTAGCATGTGCAGAAAACTAAACTATATGTTTCTGTTAGAAGAAATATTTTATTTATTTTGGCCAAAAAATGTTTATGCTATAAAAACTTCAAAAATACTGCCCTAAACTCACGTTAACTACCACCCAACCTTAAAGGTTTGATACGATTGTAAAGATACGTCAAGCTGAAGTTTGAAACCTAGGATTAAATACAGTGATTCTTAATCATTATTTTTTTAGTCACTGTGATGCCATGGAAACGCTTATAATGCTCTTACAAATTAATTCCCATAATCTAGTTTCAAAACTGCCCATTAGATTCTTCTCTGTACAACATTTTTAAAACTCTAAGTTAATTAACTACCCAGGGGAGGTAGCACTGGGCAAATTACATGCAAACCAATGATTAAAGTTAGTTTATTTAAGACTGAGTAAAAAAGTGTTAAAAATGTTACAGGTGAAAACGTTATCTGTTTAAAGTAGTGCTGAGAATTTTCATTGCTGGTAGTTAATGTTGTTCTTTCACCCACACGTTTTTCTTCACACACACGCTCTAAATGAATCAGGGAGAAACAAGTCTTAAGTAATAAATCCCACATTATCAAGATCATTATCTCCATCCTCATCATTACGAGCTCCAAATCAACATTAGCTTGCCTGATCTTTAATCACGGCTGAGGCCAACTGCCCATTTGAAATATCCGCATTAGATATGTGAAGTTCGCAAACGAACAGTTTGAAATGAACGAGTCTTCCAAATGACCTAGTTCACTTTTTTTTTTAAGGGAATCGTGATTTCTCGACTTAGCTCGGTCATATAAACAAAAGAAAAGTATCGACACTGAACTCGATAACAGTAAATATCGATATCGAAGCAATAGTTACTAGATCTACTTTTACGTATTCATACGCCGTATCACTATCCGTATCCGTACTGACATGCTATTAATGTTGACCGCAAACAAATACCGTATTACACCGCATAATCGTCGTATATTTTATGCCTCGTTTTTTGTGGGAAAAAAGTTGGGTGCGACCATGTTGTGAAGATTTATGTCCGCAAAATAGTTTTTTATATTTACCCTTAATCGAAAAAAAAATACTTTGAACGTTAATGTATCGCTAGCAGACAATCACCAATTTAGTTTGCGCGGGAAGATGTTAAACTTACCATATCATGTGACTTGTGTTTGGTAGCTTCGCCTGCACGCCCACTTCCCTTGCAACTCTGGCTTTCGGAAATATAACTACTGACAATGCGCATGCGCTGAGGCTTGCGGGGCACGAGAAGACAGCGGTCAACAGTTAGAGATATTTATTAGTGGTGCGTTGAGATGAGTAAAGTGTCTTGCCTCTGTTTACCTTTTAAATAATTGAAGTGATGAACAGGACTATGGCATATGACAATAATTATTATGCGATGTGGAATACTGTACGCCAATTTTTGGACTGAAAAAACACGGATGCGACGATTATGAGGTGGAATGCGGTAGGTTTGTTTAATTATTTTTAAAGGCCCTTCCTATATAAAAAAACTACGCACCACGCCATACTACCTGTTCAGGTTATACGCATATATACTTATTACGTTGATGAGTTAGAGGAATTGCACCTGCATTTGCGTGGTGGGAGAGTTGATAATCTTTTGTAAAAACCACCTTAGTACACACGGCCGGGATTCGAACCCTGATCTCCCTGTCATCGGCAATCTAGTTTAACACGAGATACGCCTTAGAGCATGCGGCCACTGAAGCAGGTAATATAGGTTACTATGACATAATAATATCACTTGCATGAGCGTAGATAGTTCGCAAATGACTGAGCTCCAAGCCGTCCATCGTTCGAAAACGACTGAAATACAAGCTGTGTGTCAGTCGCTCGTGAATTACTAAACTACAAGTTGTCTGTCGTTTGCAAACAACTGAACCACAAGCTGCTTGTCATTCGTGAATGACTGAACTTCAAGCTGTTTGTCGGTCGTTTGCGAATAAATGAATTACAAGCTTTGTGTCGGTAGTTCGCAAATGACTGAACTACAAGCCGTCTATCGTTCACGAACGACTAAACTATATAAATGAACTGCTCATTTAATTGAACTGGATCACTATGAACTATTTTCAAGAGTGAAAGGTTCCGGCCATCTCTAATCCGCAGCGTAGATGGGCAGTATAATCCATTGCTGGGAATAATTCCAAGAGATTCAATTAAATTAAATGAGCAGTTCCTTTATCGAGTTAAATAGTTCAGTCGTTTACCAATTCACGTCTGACACCCATGCCAGATTGAAATATATAATTGTATTATGATTATATGCAGGGCCCTGATTTTGATTATACAGTCTATGTAAACTCTTTTTGGTTAAACACAGATAGGATTACCATATCCAATTTACTGAACTTAGGACTGCAAGCTGCAAAATCCAGGATATTTTCGAAAAAAGAAAACCAATATTGTATTTAACGAAAAAGAAAAGAATTTTTGAGTTATGTATTTATTTACTATGTTCATAAAATCAGTATCATCTCCTAATAAATACTCGTAGCTATTAATATCTACGATGAAATTAATTGATAAAAATAAACTAATAAGTTTAAATTTAATGACGAAAGCCCACTTAGGGAAAGAAGAAATATTTGGGAAGAATCCAGTGCACAAAGGTGACATCTTCTATAGTATAACTAGTCAAACACAAATTGAGTAATATTTCGTCAATACAAAGTTACATCTGAGGAACGTAAAGACATCTTAAGGGGAACGTAAAATTTAAAATATATATGTTACTGTGAATTTGCTGAATTCGTTATTTTGCAAAATAACCAGTGAATATATAGAATCACCGAAAGCGATAATTTATTTAACTAATAATAGGATTTATCTAAAAGTACCAGTAACGGTGTATATTATTTCATATATGCTCTTTGGTTGAGTGTTTATCCAACAATGTATAGAATCTCGTTTAACAAATCTTACGAGTTTTTATTTTTAAGACAAAATAGAGAGAAAGTCTGTGCAGTGCGACGCAGTATTTATTTTACCTCTACGTCTAGCATCATGGTAATGAACGGCTCCATTTAAGTGGTTTGAAAACGATGCAAATATGGATGTGGATCAAACCTCTTTCAGTCGTTGGACATACCAGCCAATGGATTGACGCCTTAAATCACAATAACACCGGTGTGAACTAAATAGGGCTGTGTTATGTATCATACGTGTATAAAAAAAAACAACCACTATAAAGTCGACTAGGATTTTAATTCTCCTCCTCCAAAATCTATATAATTTGTGAGATTAGACCATATATTTTTAATAGACCACGAGAAAAAAAAAAGCTGTGATTGAAATTCGATTTAGAGTTTAGTATGAAATGTATCGGCATCCCCTTTAAGATTCAATCAACAAAATAAATGGGGATCAAACCTGAAAAGGTAGTAAGACGCAGTTAAAAAAAAAAAGAACTGATTGGGATCGATCCAGCGATACCTCTCTCTCAGAGTCGTACACGTTAGCACTGAGCTAGCTAGTAATAATATTCATTACATTCTTCAATACACATTATTAGTTTTGTTTATTTTAATTCGAGTATAAATTAAAGCTAATTAACAATGGTAACACATTAGCGTAAATATTAGGTACATTTGCATACATCCCGAACAGGCAGTAAGACGCAATGCTAAAAAAAAATATGACTATAAAGTATGTTAAGAACGGTTCTATCATTCCTTTACAACTTCTAAAAATACCATCCTCTCTTGTCCGCCTGTTGGCTGAGTAAGTAGAGCTTCTGCCTACGAAGCTAAGGGGTCCGGGTTCGATTCCCGGAACAGGCAGGATTTTTCTATTCTCGCACAGGGTTTTTTCCCTGTGCGAGAACGGAAAATAGTGTCTGGAGGACTGGCCTGTACTGGGCTGTTTTGGTCCCACGGCACATATGTGGGGGAGGGGGGAGATACATAACTGAGGCGAAAGGTAGGTGTGTTTACAAGTTGACGTCATCTACTGGTAATGTTCCCATTAGATCGACTCGGGGTGGGGAACTTACATTCACTACAAAACAAAGGTGTGTCGTTCATTCTGGAAGCAGGTAGACGCTAAAGTTGCCTCAGTTTGCAGTTGTTCTTTCAAGAGTAACAGCCAGTCAAGTTTATGTTTAAACTGATCTGTAGCTTGAATTTTATATTGTGATGGTTGTACTTCGCAAATAATCAGGTTAGTGGACGAACTATTTAATACAATTATATGTCTAAGCCGATCTGTAGCTTGAATTTTATATTGTGATGGTTGTACTTTAAGAATATCAGGTTAATAGAAGAATCATTTAACACATTTCTTTTGCTGTTATATGTTTAAACCGATCCGTAGCTTGCCTGAATTTCATATTATGGTTGTACTTCACAAATATATTATTCATAGTTGAAACATTTATTTTGTGATTATATGTTTGAACAGATTCGTAGCTTTAATATCATAGTGTGATAGTTGTACTTCACGAATATCAGGTTCGTAGACATTTAACACATTTTTCTTAGTTTGGGGTGGTTTTCAAATAACATGGATGAATCCATTAGGAAGGGCTGGACATTTCATTTTAAATCACAAGGATTGATCTGAAATTAATGTTTATTAGACCAATGTGTACGATTTCAGTTTGAACCAATGAGTAGACTTACAAGAGAAAACTAATATCTTAGTTATGAGTTAATTTCACTTTAACAGGTTGATCAAATAAAATTACTACTGAAATGGTTACATTTCTTGGTAAATAAGTTAACGTCTAACTTAAATATTGTTTAAAATAATCTGTTAGTGTATCTAGGGCTAGTTATGTTTTGGTTAAAGCAATATTACTAGCAGCTTTACCCCATTCTTCTCTTGCGTAATCCAGGCTAAACATACGGGTATCAGCATTATGGCAGTCAATATAATTTGGGACAAAATCAACCCAGCCCATGAACACGATACGTTATGACAGAAAAGACGACAGCTTATCGATCGATAATAAATATTCAATAAATGAGAATATGGCTTACTGAGCTATGTCAACAGACGTTTATTTTAATTATGTCACTCCCAAGATAGACGTTAGCTTATCATTTAATCGCAATAATCTTTGGTGTTAGGTTTTTCATCCACCTACACAAAATTAAAATTCTACCATATTAGCGAAAATGTTCGGAATTCCCACTATACTAACTTTAATGTTAATTATCAATTTGCCAAATTCATGTATGATTAAAATATATCATTTATTTATATTTAATAACTTTAATATTTTTACTGGCTACCATTTAAAAATTAAAATAATGTTAGTGAAGTTGGTAAGACTTTAGCGTCCCCTACTAGAGGTGCAAAAAAAGTTACATCTCGTGTCTCAAAGTGCACCCCCAAGAGAGCTGAGTTTGGTCTGTGTGTGGATTTTGAGAACTAATTACATGAGAAAGAAAGGAAAAACAACAAACCCCCCCCCCCTTCTTGAAGGTTTTTCTCGATTAGCAAGCCACTCTGGAAATCCAATTATGATTTCCGGCCGTAGAGATGTCCTCTTTCGGGAGGGAAAGGAGTGAAGAGGGAAGGTCAGGCGAGAAATTCTATCTTGGGAGTATTGTAGCTTCGCGAATCTTTCAATTACGTAGAGGAACACTCCATATAGCGATGTCTTTGTTCTAGTTTCATCACATCTCACTATAGTATAATTATTCTTGTTTATTTGATCATATAAAGAGTCTTTAAGAAAATACAAACAAGTTTTTAGCGGCCAAAAAACATTTGTTAGTGTTTTGTTAGGGTTATTTTAGTAATAATGATAATAATATCCATTAAAATTGGCAATTGCAGATCATATGACCTGACGTGGAAATATATCTAGCTACTTATCTAGTTGTCGGATAAGCCTTTCCCAGTACATACGCATGTTTACAAGAATGAGGAAGGTGGAATTTTAGAAGTAAGGTACCCGGATTTGCGCGCAAGGGGGAGTGGAAAATCCCTCACTCTACATGGATTAACCTTTGGCTTTGGTGCACCAAGTTAAAATTCACGTATCCAAGAGTTATTTTTCAACTATATAATTTAATTGGAAAATATTTTTTTTTCTACTCTTCACCCAATTGTTTTATAGGCATATTTAAAATAAGCGAATACTTTTATCGTCATGGTAAAAAGGAGAGTAAAACGTGTAAAGAAACTGGGAGGGAATACCTTCAAGGCGAGAGAAATTCCGATACAAAATGGAAGATAGTTCTAGTAGAGAGATACTTAAATCTCTTTGAAGCGGTCGAGCGCTTACGATTTGAAAGGTTTCTTGTTCCCCGTGGCTGGATTTTACCAGCCACACTTAACGCCAACAAGAAGAATCTTGAGACGAAGCGCCCAGTTTTCGCAGAACCGCACACAGAGGGTTTTTAATTCATAAAGATGGCGCCCTAGATGTGAACTTGTACAACATCGTCAAGTGGTTCTGTATAAATAAACGCAGATGGGTTATTTCTGGCAGGTTTAACAGCAAATGAAGTTGATGGCGGAGGCTGCGCGCGCGCCGTGTGTGTGTGTGTGTGTGTCGTTTGGACGTGATCCAATCGAGCCATTCAGAATTAACCATAGTCTCCGGGCCACAACTGCCTCTTGGGGGGGCCCCCCAAATAAAACAAGTGATCTTGGGGAACCCCCACACAAAAGAAGGTAGTATTTACTTCCGGGGGTAAACTGGGTGTATAGAGTCGATGTAGATTTATTTGAAGATACAGAAAAATAACATTTATTTACATAGTTTCACCAAGTGGTGTCACTTTATTTATTCATCGAGCTTCTTGACTACTGTCAATTAAAAGTAGACAAGTCACTATTATTTCAAGTAAAGATTAACAAACCGCCAATATTTCATTTAAATTATTTCATGTTCATGTGAAAAAGTCTCCACCATTTCAAATAAATATGAACAAGCTCATACTATTTCAAGTATATGTGAACAAGCTCCCACTATTTAAAGTATTTGTGACCAAGCTCATATTATTTCAAGTAAATATGAACAAGCGCCTACTGTATCAAGTAAATGTGAACCAATCTAAACTATTTCAAGTAGACTATACGTGAACAAGCATCAAAACTATTTCAAGTGTTAGAACAAACATTTGAGAGAGGCTGCAGCGAAAGAACACTTATCTCGTGACCAACCTCACTTGTGGAACGTCGGTAATCGGAGGGAATAGCCCCCACTCTAATATATTAGGTTACCGGGCGTAGTTTCCCGCAAGTTGGAGATTACACAGGCCTAACTTCATAATGGTATGGCATTTAGTACGTAATTGTCTTACAAAGTTGTGAACCCACATTTTGGGGAGTAAAAACGGTTCATATCCGTTTCGATATTCAATGTGTTTTCTGGTGTTCTGTTTCTTAATTAAGAAGAAGGAAACGCAAGTTGAGTTATGTTTAGTTTTCACTAAAAAAAATATTTTAGTTTAAATAAATCAAATTTTATTAGAGTAAATACTTTAGTTTAATATTCTACGTCTAGTTATACTAAACATTCTTGAATATATCCCATGAGTGTCATGGCATTAAGCCAGGAAATTTGTAGATAAAAATGTTCTAATCAAATTACGCAATTCTAACCACAAATATTCAACATCTGTTGAGGATTCTAAACGTATCTATTGGAGAAATATTCTTTTTATTCATAAAATATGTAGCTTAATTTGTGTTCCATTGCATCCCACCTTAAATGTGATAGGACCTGCATCGGTGAGCACACGGGGTCTAGATGTCAAGCAANATTGGTAAGCTGTGTTACCGTAAAAATCATTTCGGATAACTTCTAGAGGTGTTTAATATTTAGAATTTTTTTCTAACCTCCGGCAATTGGAGAATGTGCCCACCAACCCCCTCCCCCCCGAAATTATTGGCCCCCCCTCGACAGCTCTTACGTTATGTGAACGTCAAGTCCAACACGATGACTCCAAATTGTAAACCCCTACGTCACGTTAGATGAACTCTAGGCGCAAGATTTATAAAAGAAGCGGGGGCTGGTTCCTGTCACGAACTTCGGACCACGGGCGTGTTTGTTAATACAGTCTTTGTAAGGTAAACAACGTACGCCAACCTTTCCGTGGGATTGCGCGCAAACTACACGGCTTCTCTAAACAGTTTCTGATTATTTTTACTTCCGAATTTTAGAACTCGAGAAAAATTTAGCACCATTTTATTTATTTGTATTAAGATGAGACGCTTCGTTTGAACCGAACATACATAAGATTTCCGGTCAATATTATTGTATATATATATAATTTTTTTTTACTTTTTCATGTAGAGTATTGTAATTGTAAAAACTTTTAGGTCTCAAGTTTATTTTGAATCTTGGCGATTTAATGCCCCCAAATGGCGGTCTTTCAATTCTGTCTTCTCTTCTGTATGTATCTCTCTAATCTTGGGGATATGGTCGGAACGGCTTAATGGATTTTGTTCAAATTTGATACGTTATATGGTAATGTGTCTTGGTCAGATCGTTAATTTTTTTTACTGACTTTTGTAACATTAAAAAAAATTCGAGAATGATTTTGTTTAGGGTGGGTACCTCTGGGGAATTTCTTTATATAATAAATATGAATGTGTATGTTTTTCCAAAAGTAGGCTACTTTGAATTATTTTTTAATCAGTATTTATTATTTGGTTCAAATTATATATTTGAGGAATGTTTTACAATATAAATGACAAAGTGTACTTTTTTATCTCATAAATACCGTTTGAAAATAATTAAGACTATTAATAATACGAAATTCACAAGTTTTCATGGCATATTCTAGTAATGGCACGATACTAACTTCTTTAAATAGTTTAACTGTTAAAAAGTTTTAATTTATTTGGATTTCTAATCTTTCAACTAGTATTAGAAATCAAATAAGATTAGGATTTAAAATTTTGAAGCTTCGCTCAAGCTTTGAAAGTAGTTTTAGTACAAATAACTTTAGTAAATCTCAAAAGAATTAAATATATGTATTTGAATCTGATTGTAAGCAGCATATTTCTATATTCCTCTAATTTGAGAAAGTAAAATAAACATTGATCAGGAAAATAAAACAAGAAATCCTATTAATAATAAATGACAGTATAAGCACTCAAAATTAAGGCGTATAAAGTAAAGGCCAGAACATATTCCTCTTGGTTTATTTTAGAAGGCTGTGGGTGCTTGATAACTCCATGGATACTTGCCATTTACTGTTTAACGTTCTAGTAAAACCCTGAGTAGCTTACTTGGTCACACCTCACCACTTTGATTCGATAGCAGCTCGGCTGGGAGATTAAGTAAAAGTAAAAAGCCCAACACTTTTATCTCTCTCGACCCGACTAAGAGAGAAGTATTGTATGGTCGGAAAAAATTGAGTTAAAGATTTAGACTTTGACTCTCTGAAACGGATTAAGTGACTTTTTCAATGACGTCTGGTGTCCCTAACAAGTTTTTATTTAAGAACAAACCCTGCGACTCCCTTGTCATCGACATACCAGACTAGATCAGCTTGACATTTTTACCTCGTGCCTATGCCCTTCCCCTTAGTCGCGTGATTTTGCATAAACCATCGTTAAAAATTAGCTAAATTTTACATTTGCATATTTATTTTTTAAATATTTTATTCAGCTAAAAAGAGAGGGTTGTTGTTATCTTTCAACTGCAGTTTGGGATCCATATTTTAAAAATAGGGAACGTTGAGAGGTCAACTTGTCATATGTTCCTTTTAGTTTATGGCTAGTCATCCATAGACGCATGCAGGTACATTTCCTTTAAATGATACCTTTCTCATCCCTACTTCATTAGTGTAAAACGTGTGAACAACATGAACAGGAAGTGAGATAAACTATTAGGTAAAAAAAAACACACACAAGGTATAGAAAGAGACCCAAACTAGAGTTAATGAATACATCGAAAGCGTGACAACACAAGAAGACGCAAATTCTGTTTTCATTACATTCAAAGCAGTTTCTATAAAATTAAAATAAAACACATGATCACCATCAAGTCTATCGATATTTTTTTTTCACTCCGAAAGCTGTTACCTCCTGCTAAAAAGATATGTTTTATGCAAGGATTTGTTGTCGCTCAAGAATCTATCTCATTCCGCAGACAAAGGATAGATAACCTGAGGCAGTCTAGGGGTAAAGTGGAAAGGTAACAGGAGAAGATATTCCTTCTACTACGTGCCTGTAGGCTTGTACAAGCGATCCCACAAGACTGGCTTATTGTTTTAACAGGATACGAGAGGTAAATGGAATACAGAATCGGCTTTGAGAACACGCTATGTAATACAAACTCACAAAAAAAGCCATTTATTTAATGTTTGCAAGAAGATTGTATCAACATTTTGTTTAGAGATTAGTGCGGAATGAATTACATATTATTAATGCAACAATGAACACAATGTGTGCTTTAAATACAAGGTATTATTAACTGTGCTCTTTGTCTTACTAACAAGTCAGAAATGAGTAGGTTTAATCTTAGAGTAGATGCACCTGCATTTACTTGGAGTATGAGTATAAAACCAAGGGGGGCCTCTTTACACCCTAACTATCCCATTATGGACATACGACGCTGTCGCCTTAACCTGCATGTCCCCCACAACCACCCCAAAAAAAGCAGACTAAAAATATAAATATTGTTTTGTAAAAGTACCATGATTTGTACACTCATGTTGTTAATAAAATAGAATTATAGGGAAAAATTCTTATGTACGAGTATTTGTTCCTGGACGAGTTGGTGTAGTGGTTTGCACAAAATGTCTTCTGTTCAAATACAAATATGCTCATGGCAAATATTAAAGAATGGTTTGTATTACAATGTGTATAAAATTAAATATATTTTTATTCTGATTGCAGATGTACCCAGGGAACAATCTGTGTCAATCATGCTAAACGGAGAGGAATCTGAACTTTGGTTCATTAATGTCGCCAATCCCAAGGTTAGTTAATGTGCTGGTTGTTTTATTTGAGTGGATTAAACTATCCAGCAAATGATATTTATTTATCTCGATAATAGTGTGCCTCAACAATTTATTACATATTTATCTGATTGCCAAACCCTTCCTTCACCTCTGACAAGACGTGTATTGATCACAACTTGTGAATGTGAGGAATGCCAGACCTCCACCGTGGTTCGGATTCCACCTTAAACTGTAGGTCCTCCATTTCATTACACATTAGCTTAAGTGCATATAAACAGAACGGGTAGTAAGACACAGTGCTAATGATGATACAGCCTTGCTGTAAAACGGTGAATGACTCAGCAATGACCTTCTAATGTAATTAGTCGCTAGTTTTGTCAAAGTAATACCAACTCTTATGTTATGCATGCTATTAAAAATTTTCCTTTAATATTTATCAACACTTGACTAGAATGGTACATTAATCATTCTGACTTTCACAGATAGTGAAATGTAATGGTTTGAAATATCCAGAGTTTAGAATTATAACAGCAATAGCTTTGAAGTTAATTATTCCAAATTTGGAAATGTTGAAGTTCATTTTTCATAATGAGTCTAATGAAAACAAAATTTAGTATTCATATTTATAACGATCTGGTAAATTTTTAGCCCAAAACATGATTGAAATGGTTCATTTTACAACATTATGGTTTAAAATAAATCTACAGTTTATACCAAATGTATCCTACTGTGGGTCTATCTATATCTGTGTCAAGTTTTTGGTCATTATTTATGAACTAGTTAAAAGTAGGAAAAGGCTGTGAAGTAGCCTTCTTTACCAATGATGACAAGTTGTGTGAGGTTTTTTTTTTGGTGAACCCTGCATTACTAACTAACTGGTGAGGAGGGTAGAATTAAGAAGAAATGTACCCCATTTGTATAGAGGGGAGTGGTGAACCATTTATATATATATATCATCCTCACCTCAGGTTCACCTGGCTAGGAATATAATATGAGCTGCCTTCAGCTGTGGTAAGCCAGTCTATTGCGAGCAGTGTAATGCCGGTGATATTGGATCATTAACAAGTTGTTTATATGTGCACAGATGGAGATGGACAGAGTTAGTCCCCCTGATGCTTTTGTAGTAATGTACTCGGTGATCGACAAGGCAAGCTTCCAGAGGGCAGAAGATGAACTGGCAAGACTCCAGGACTGGGGTTTAATGAGGTCCAGACCCGCCATCCTTGTGGGAAACAAGGTGGACTTGGCCCGCAGTCGGGCAATCTCCACACAAGGTACCAGGAAACTCAAAATTGTTTATGGCTCCTATATTAGATATATGATGAGTTTTGTCCACAATAACTTTATTTTTAAGTTAGTATTTATCACATCTTACTACCTGTTAAGGTAATACGCATATATAACTACTCTTGTGGGTTAAGGATTTTAGAAGTAATTTGTACGGAAGGAGAGTGAGAAATAATTTAGGGATAATCCCCTTGGTAGACCTGACTGGGATCCAATCTCCCTCTCATCAGCAGGCCAGTCACGAGAGTGATGCCTTGTACCAGAAGACCCCAACTTTTTTTTTTTACCTTAGAGCACATTCAAAATTGGCGGGCACCAATTACTTTTTCAAGGTAAATTTACTAACTCCCGCCAGGCTCAGAGGTCAGCCTCAATGCTATATACACGGCCGGTCAACTGCCATGTTAAGTTTCCAACAGCGATTGTGGTTGTGGGTAATACTCAAGGCTATGGAGGAGGCTTGAATCCCCTCAAAGTTGGCCAAAAAAATAAATTTAAAAAATACTGCTTTATTTACAGTTTTAACTAGACCAAAATAAATACACAAGGAACTATTAAACTACTCGCCACCATTTTGGTATGTGGGTACATTTTTAAAATATATATTTATTGTGTTTATTCAGGCAACAAAGCTGGGTAGACTCATGTCAAGATATTTACAAAGGAAATAGGAAGTATTAGCATGNGGGTGGGGGGGGGGGCAGGTCTTTGAGATTAGGAAAAAGCAAAACCATTTAGCTTGAAACTAAGGTGGTTTGGAGTAAAAGTACACTTTGTAAATGAGCTGGCAAATAAAGAGAAATGAGAGGGAAGGATTGGAAAGAAGTGGACTTTGAATCACCAACTTCTTGAGTACAGCATACCTGGAGATAAGCACAAACTTGATTTTTGTCGGATAAGTGACATATTAAAATTATTAGTCAAGAACATTTCAGCTGTGGTCAAAAAGTGGTGGGCACCATGGTGTTAGGGACCCCTTCCAACAGTAATTATGAAAATAATCTAACCTTGGTTAAATTAAATTGTGGTGAACTGAGAGTTTGTCTTAAGTCTCTTTATCTGGTACAACCTTTTCTATGTTGGTTTTGTTTCAGATGGGAAATGTCTAGCATGCACTTATCGAGCAAAGTTTATCGAAATATCTGTGGGAATTAGCCACAACATAGATGAGCTACTTGTGGGTATTCTCAACCAAATCCGGCTAAAGCTAGCCAACGCAGAGAGGGAGACCTCGGCACACTGGTATAGGAGTCGTGGTGTGGTGCGTGCCAGCATGAAGGCCCGCCAAATGTTCACATGGATCTTCGGCAAGGAAGATTCCAAATTTAAAAACTGTGAAAACTTACACATGTTGTAGTGTTAACAATGTGACAGACATTATGTGACAAAAAAAATAAAGGCCACCTCATGAATATATTTCTAATGTATTGAAAGAAATGTTTTATTTTATAGCATAGCCAATAATTCAGATTTAGACAAGAAGGTTTTGATAGTCTTGAATATAATTGGTCACTTTAGACTTTGCAGTGCTTTATGCCGTCAATAGTACATATTATATGAGTGGAGTGAAGGATGTTCTGGCCATGGCCATGAGACAAGTCATGGATGGCATAATAAACTAAAATTGCACATATCTTTTAATTAAAATAGTAATGATTAGATGTGCTACTAACCGTAAATAACTAATGTAATGAATGATTGGTTAAACGATCTTGCTATTATAGGTGGTCTTTGACCCAATGCACTGGTAATGATATGTTAATTAAATTATTGAATCGGGGTTAGTGATTATAGGGATTCAAGACTCATTGTCTTGTTATTTGGAATATTAACTGTGTGTCCTATAGTATAATTTTAGGAGAAAGATAGTACCAATAGTGTTACTTTAAATAGATAATCTTGCTGTACAGGTACCTGAAGGTGGATCTAGTGGCTTTTCTAGCCAGTATAGTAGCAACATTTATGACTCACATAACTTCCTTGTCTAAATCTAAATCTCAGTAGAAAGAATGTTTGTTGTCTCTAAAAAAATAACAAAAGATAATGTAAACTGGGATAAAATATGTTGAGTGAATGATAAATATAAAACATTGGTATTGTTGTTTTTTATTTTGCTTTGTTACAGAATAATTGTTTATTTGCTTGTGTGCTACAATATCTTATCAAGTCCTCTGAGAAGGGCTTAGTGACATGTGCTTGGTCAATTAAAATTGAAATCTTTTTTTTACTGAAGTCTAGTGATTTTGTGAAACACACCATATGGAGTGAACTTGTTGGCATTCTATCATATGATAATAAATTCTTGACTGACAAGATTGTACAATCAATGTTCTTCCATGTATTTATTGACAACCTTTATGATTTTGAAGTTTGAGAGCGTAAATCTAAACAATTGCAATTATAGGATAGTTTATTCAAGATAAAAGAAAATACAAGGCAAACTGAAGTGTTTTGACAGCAGAGACTGCAATAGCATTAAATGATGTTTTTGCAATCTCAAGGTAGATTATTCATTTATATGAATTAGTCTTCAAGAGACAACAAATTTGTTGGTATGATGATAAAGAGCTAAGGGAGCCTCTTTTAGAATGTCCGTTCTGATACAAATTCAGCGGAAGTTTGACATCCCTGTATAACTCGAACTTGTGGGGCAATTACTTCTACCACCTTTGAAATAAGAGAAGATTCAGACATTATTAGAATGAAGGAGGCTCTAGAAGCTGGCATTTTAAGTGTTCCATAAAAGTTTGCTTTAAATTAGAGAATGATTCTCTTGGAAGTTTCCGTTCCAATAGTCAGCGTTGCTGGGTATAGTTGTGTGTGGTGTTGCAGTTTAGCCAGCCCAATCAGTGCATTTCTAGATCCCGCTATTGGGACTTCTTTCTTGTTGTCTGCTGCCATAGCTTCTCTTAGTTCACTATCAATATGATTTAGCACATGTGTGGCTGGTGGATAGGATTCCTTGGCTTGGTAGATGCCATGAAACTCAAGTTTTGCCTCCTATTTGTACAAGTACAAACATTCTCGTTGTTAGGTCTTATTTAGATAAAAAAAAAACCTTCGGGGTATGTTGGCCTGTAGGAACAGTGGCAATGCAAGTATGTGCTTATCTAATGCTCTTAAGGCTGTAAGCAAATTACTTTAAAAAAAGAGAATGCCATGCTCACAGTAGGGGGTGACAAGAGGCATCCCCTACCACTAGGCCGGTTGAGGTCAAACCACATTTAGATTTGACCCTGGATGGGAAAACTTGGTTAGGCTTATGCATGCGGGCGAAGCCATCTTATCCCTTCAAAGCAGTCTCTGGGTGGANCAAATTACTTTAAAAAAAGAGAATGCCATGCTCACAGTAGGGGGTGACAAGAGGCATCCCCTACCACTAGGCCGGTTGAGGTCAAACCACATTTATTTAGATTTGACCCTGGATGGGAAAACTTGGTTAGGCTTATGCATGCGGGCGAAGCCATCTTATCCCTTCAAATCAGTCTCTGGGTGGAAGGGGCTGAATGTTTGGGGGGGGGGGGATTAAGTATGGGCGAGCCCTGGAGGCTGTTTTAGTGCTGCCACCTAGTAACGGTGATCTCTAACGTACCAAGCTGGGGTTGGTTTGTCTCGGCAATGCAAAGATAAACATGTTAATCATAATTCTGTAAACAAGATAATATGGAAATCAATTCCAGGTTGCATTGTTACTTTTTAAGAACCTCTGTGTATTTTGTACTTTAATAAAGATTTTCATTTCAAAATGATTCCTGCTGCCAGTATCTATCTCTGTGGGAACATAAAGATGTATGATTTTTTTAGATGTTCGGGTCCATTGGTAAAATCTCTGATGCCTTGGTCTGAATGTAGTGTCAACTGTGTTCCACATTTCTTTGTGGAATTCACTTTATTTGCTCTTGTGCCATCTTCCACGTTTAAAACATTCAAGATGCAGATAGATATTTTTTATCTTAGACTATTAGATTCTACTGGGGGCACACAAACCTAAATAAGGGACCAACATAACCTTACATTTTTCCCCCATGTCATACACTAAAAGAATAGGGGTGAGGAAGGTAGAATTTTAGAGGGAATACATACAGGCAACAAACTCAATGCACACGGACAGGATTGCAATCCAGATAAATAATTTTACACAAAATAATACAATGGCAGCTGTTATTTGAGTAAGAAAAAAATCAATATTCTATTTTTGTTAAATCTACAAAAATAAAAATAGATAGTATGGTGCTACATTTGTAGGTTTGTTTGTATGATAAAATAACCAATTTTAAGATTTATCCGGAGAATATACAACTGGCCTTTTGTTGAGTATTTCCTTACACACCTAAAAGCAACATTAGGTTCAATAAATTAAACAGAAAGAAGAAAACCAAACATAACAATAAAATATTTTTTTAGACCTGAATACATGACATTTATAACTGTTGTATGATAGAAAATACCTTTGAGGGCCACAACAGACTGTTCCTTCAATTTAAAATGATAATATATATATTTTAAGCTTAGAGATATATATACAGTTCTATGAGAAATTTCATCTAAAACTTTTTGTTCAGTTCATACTTTGAATAAGCTTAAGTTGAGAGATAGTCATAAAAACATTATTTCCTAACCTCTAGTCCCAGGCCAGACTATTTAAAAGATGCCGCTGTAAGTTTCAAGAAATAGTGGATAGAAAAGTTGAATATGGCTTTGGAAGTGAATATATTATTTATCAAAACTCTTTTAGATATGAAAAAGATAATGCTCCTTTGTGTTATATTAAATCCTGAGCCAACACCTAAAACTTTTATGATCCTTTTTAAAACATAACTCCCTCCAAATGGTATACTATCGAATTGGTTTAGATTAAATGTTGGTGGTGATTTGATTTGATTTTTCCAGCACAGCATGTGAAGTGGATGAGTGTTGGCAAGTATGAAATTTCAATGAACTAATTATTAGAGCCTAGTAAAATTGGCCATGTTATTTGCCGTTTTTAATAATCGGATGTAGGGCCCCAATATGGGTTTGGTGGTGGTAATAGTAAGGAATTAAACATGAAAGAATATTTCTAAAATTGGGTCAGTAAATCACATGATTCAACTTTCTGAACTTCATCAGATATTGTAATTTTAAGAAAATAGTATTGGCATGGATTTTCTGACTACCTTAATTTATTTTATTATATAAAAAGTTAAGCTAGCGTGTTGACTTTTTCTAGGAATTAATACGATTATTTAAATTAGATTTCAAAAGTTATAAGCAAAAATCTTTTCACTTTTTGATGTATTTCGTTATATTTGGAAGAAGGTGGATGGAAACATATAAAAGGAATGAAAAGATCACAGTTCACGATTTAAATTGCTGCCAATAGACAAAGAGGTAATGGCTGCCTTTGGAAGAAAATTGATTGTCTCCATCAAACCCTCAAACTAGGTTTCATTCTATTGGAGCCCATCAGGAGGAAGTGTGAAAAAAGGAAATTAGTAAAGAATGATTGGGTGAGTGGTAGTAATCGATTTTCTTCAAGAGGCAGCAACGTAAAATGTGAAGTGTGTTCTTCTTTTCATTGTAAATACCATAGTGTGTTTATGTTTATATGTACCTTCTTACAAAATCTATAAAAAGCAAATTTATTTTGTTTTGAATCCGAATGAGTAATTTTCCAAACATCAGGTGATGCATTATCAAAACTAACATGACTACAGCCCCAAATAAAAGACCAATAATAAGTGTTGTATATTTAGCATTATTTGGAGTAGTTTTAAATTCAAAAACTAACAGTGCCTTTTTAATAAATTTGTTTATATTAATTTCTGTCAAATATTGTAAATCTTTTAGTTGTGTAACATAAATGAACAATGTATTATTATTGTATGTCATATGTATTTAAGAAAAAAATAAATAAAGACAATGCTAAAGTTTAAATTTATGTTTTCAAACAAGATTGATCGAAAATTCGAGACTTTAAAAGAAATGTAAGTAAATGCAGACTATATATAATTCTATTTAAATAATATTTTTACTCATCAATTATATTTAATGGGCACCAATTACTTTTTTTCCTTTAGTTTTAGAATACAAAATAAACATTGATTTCAATTGTTTTAAATGTAGTAAATCTATTTACTAAAGATCTGTGTGCCTTTACAAACATAAACACATCATTAAATGACTAATAGTAAGCTAAACTGCACTTGTGAAATAAATAAGTCATAAAAGCACTAACTAAATCTAAAACAGAATTTGGTAGGATGAAAAACTGAAAATTCATTTTTTTTTTCAACACTTAGAGCCAACAAAAATAGTATTAACATACTCTTGGTAAGATTTTTCCAACTATTAGAATGAAACAAAATTTTATATATGTTTAACTATTACATACATAGAGCAATTCTTCTCCCATATTTTGTTTGAGTCAATGGTAAAAGTTACTTTGAACCTGTCTCTAACCATTGCTTGCCTTTTGGTTTTAGCTTTGAGTCAAGGATTCTTTGACAGTTTTGTTCTTCCTCTTTCTGCAAACGGTTGTGGCGTTCGACGGCAAAATCCATTTCCTTGCAAAATTTCACAACAGTTTTCTGAAATTTGAAACAAAACATTATAATACATCCTTAAAATTTTAAGTCTTAATTTCACAAACAGAAAATGCTTATTACTTGCACCTTTTTGAAACATTATTAGGGTAAATATTCATGCTATGTATAAGACAGTATTTGATGAACTCACCGCAAACTCGCGTTGTTTGAGCAATCTTGCCTGCTGGCCAACACCCAATGGAGTTTTTCGTCCGTCTTTGTATGAAAAGTCTGGTAAATTTGTAAGTGGCCCAAAACCATTGGGGTTTGCACACAAACCGTTCCTAAGTAAATATACACATAAAATTAACTTTCCTATTTATAATTTGACTAATATGATGCTAAAAATAATTACAATATAGATTCAATGATATCACCTAAGGGGTTTGCATAAGCTCAGTGAGCTGAAAGTTGGAAGAATATTAAACTGATAAAAATTTATCAAACAAATTTGAAATGAAAATAATTAATGCAAAGGGGAAAAAAAACTTTTAAAAATGAACACAAAAATGATGGAGGAACCGATAAGCCCTGTAATGATATAAACAGGAGTTAATGGAAGAAAAAAGGTTTTGTTCTGAGAAACGAAGGTTAGTAAACCATCTATACTTAGGCAGTTTTGGGTGTTGTAATTTGATGTTTGCATCAAATGAGTCCCTAATATATTTTATTTCACTGTAGCCTATTAACTAACAAAGTCTCTAAAAAATAAAAGACACTTCAGTGAGCCAGACATTGATAAATAACAGCGCCAAAATTAAGTTTCAATAGAGCTGGTTAAAAAGTGTGATACCTTGACTTTGGTTGATCTAACCATTTATAAAATGATAGCATAGCCACTTCAACTTCTGAACTGACTTCTATTTATTTAGGTAATATGCTTGTGTACAAATTAGGCTAATGAGTTAGGAAGGTTGAATTTAAAGGAAGTGTACCTGCATTTGCATGGAGGGAGAATGGAAAACTACCCTTAGTACACCCGACCAGGATTCGAACCTCAATCCCTGTCATCAGCAGTCGTCTATTGCGAGAGTGACACTTTGGACCATGTGGCCACCGAAGCAGGTATCTGATCTGACAATGATTCTAATAATGTTAAATAAAGCAAGCAAGATTATAACTTTTACTTTTATTCTGTGAGCTGCAAAATAGGTGCCCAGTTCATGTCCCTTTACAGTAAAGTGCGCCTCTCTTCATATAACAATAGATTTTGAGCCGATTCTTGTCCTGACACCCCCCATTATTATAAAATTGTTGGCTGACATCACTGCATGGATTTAATTTATTTTTCTAAGCCGACAATTCATTACACTATAAAGCGGGGGTCGACAATTGGTTGATTGCGTTCGATCAATTGATTAGGTGACAATTTTCAGTCTAATGCATATTAAAAAACTACAATGTCATCAAAAGTCCAGTCTTTGAAGCTCACAAATAAATCAAGTGCTTTTAAATAGTTTTTGAGTTTGACCAAAATAACCTTTATCGGTCATAATTCATAAAGAATCAATATATTTATTTAGATTGTCTTGCTTTAAATCATCTATGTTCTTGCGTGGATCATTCTCTTTACTTTTTGACTTCTGAAATTGACTGCTAGCGCTGCCTCTACTAAAGTGTTGGTGTGTGTAGTTGTCTGTGCATGCACATTGAAAAAGGTTGTTGAGCTAGCTAACAAGTTTCAAAGCATCCCTTTAACATGTGACTTGGTGCACAACTCGATAGCAAAAGGGGAGACTTGTTTTGGAAACATGATTGTAACTAATGCATTGCTCCCAAGTTAGCTATGACAATTTTTAAAGTCCAACTATTCAAGTTCTCAAAAAATTAATTTACAAACCAGAGTTGATGTAAATAGTGGTTCTCGATTTTATAATCATTGTTAACGTGCTTTTCTTTATATCAACATGAATTCTGTGCAAAGCATTTTGCATACAAATAAATTTTGTTGTGTATGTACTAAAGAATAAAAGTTAGCAATTAAAAAACTTAGATGACCTACACTAAGTATTCTTCTAGTAAAACTGAGAATAGTTAATTTACTAGAATGTTTAATGCAGAAACTTACAAAAAACATAATTGGCAATGTGATTGTAGTGTAAAAAATACTTTGTTCTGCTTTTCGTGTTTACTCTTTGGTGGGGAATTATCTTGGACAAATTTAAGCATGACTGATTTAAATCATTTGAGTGAGCAAATTAAGAGGCACAAAACATTGTTGCTAAACATGAATAGTTCTTTAGATTTGGCTGTACAGTTTTGCATTTATTAATTTCATATTTGCTTTATATTGAGGTATTTAATTATTGTATCTTAACTATAGTAAAGTATATGATAATATGTACTAATGTAAAGTGTAAGCCTAAGTAAAATTATATATATATACATATATAACGTGTCTAGCTACCATCAGGGCCGGCTCATGACCTTTTGCCGCCCTAGGCAATAAATGAAAATGCCGCCCTCTCCTCTCAATACATAAAAAAACACCTAATTTTTAATGTGTTTAAATAAGAAAAAATATTACACAAAAATAAAAATTACATCAAAGAGTAAGAACAATAAATTCCTTGTATCCACTATTCACCCACGTCATTCTTGACCGTACAGATCATACACTAATTGTGCAGGTCTTAACTTGTGTCACAAGTTCCTCACCTCTTTACTTTCTTTTGATTAGTTCCGAAAACAAACGGAAGAGAAGAAATCAACTTGATTTTAAGTTATTTTTATATTAATTTTTAAAAAACAAACTTTTTGCAAATAAAAACGTAGAGTAAGAAATTGGACAGATTTAAACTCTTTACAATTCAAAATCTAATTTTAATTTATTAATTCAAATGGGTAGTAAATGAATTAAAAGTAAAATATATAATTTTTGCTGCCCCTCGGAATTTGCCGCCTTAGGCAAATGCCTACCCTGCCGCCTCCCCCTCTCCCCAGAGCCGACCCTGGCTACCATAATTCCAAATATTTTGGTTTGTGCAACACCTATTTTTTTTTGGTCGCAAGCCGCCAATGAAGGATGGTATGACCACATAAGAGAGACGGGAAGGATTACAGTTCTTTCTTTGAGTATTGCAACTTGCTACCCTATTGAGCTATTTGCATATTTACACTAATTAGGTAGAAATGAAGGTAGGATTCAGAGAAAATGTACCCAAAATTTGTGTGGAGAGTGAGTGGAAAACCATTTAGGAAAAAATACTCTAAGTACACCCAACCGGGATTCGATCCTCAATCTTCTTGTCACCAGTAATCCAGTTTAATGTAAGAGTGATGCATTAGACCTGTGGCTCCCAACCTTTTTCAGAAGATGCTCCCCCTTGAAATATCATCAAATCCCCCACCTCTTTAATGTTTGGGATGATAACAAAGAGACCTCAAAAGTTTGGTTTTCTAGTCACCTCTTTTATTTTACACAAAAACTAATGTAACACTGGGAGCATTATTGTACAAGCAAAAAACTACTGAAAATTAGTGTGATGGTTGGCACTGTTGTCTTCGTCAGTTATTAAATATTGGGTTTGATAGTGCAGACCCCATATCATTTTCCACTTCAAATCGACAACACCATTTAGTATTTAATAGAGTCAGAATTAAAGATTTGGTGGTGCTTCACATGGCTGCAATGGTAGCTGAGGGGGATGGTAAATAAAATTAGGAGGAGAGTCGTAACTATTACAAGTGGTAGGCAGTGTTGCAAATACCACAAGAAAAGGGATTTAAATAAAAAATATTTTCAGTTCTTAGCTGATTTACTCACTGTTTCACACCCCTCAGGTTCGGAGCCACTGGATTATACCATCCAACTGCCTAAGTATTAAAATATTTCTCTTAAAATTCTTAAAAGTTAAGAATATTCTAATGGGAATTATACCATTGCCCATAAACCTATGAATTCCAAATCTCAAGTTTGTATCTTATAAAGTATTGTTAAAATAAAACGTTTAATTAATTATATTTATCCTTAAATTGTAAAGAAAATAGAAATTTGAAACTAAATGTTAACATGTTTTGATATAAATGCATTAATTATAGGGTAGTTCCATTTAAAATAGCTTAGAGGTGGTTGCATGACAGTTTTTGAAAGTTACAATTTTAAAATTTCTTTGTATTGTTTTTTTCGCTACAGCAGTTTTTCCTATAGGTCCGACACTAAGTTTGACAAATTTGTGATGTTTACTGAAACCTGACTAACTTAGGAACTACTCTACTCACTTCGGTGGCCACATGGTGTAAGGCGCTATTATATCAATCAATAAACTAAATTGGTGATGGACAGGGAGATTGTGGTACAATCTTGGTCAGGTGTAGGCCTACTCAGGGTGGTTTTTCCTATATGGTTTATATGATTTCCCACGCTCTCTTCACACAAATGCAGGTACACTTCCTCTAACCCAAATGAGAAGCAATAAGAGGAGCAAACAAAAAAACAAAACAAAAAACAATGAATTAGGAACTAAAAGAACTTTGGACAGAAACTATTTTATTACCCTTAAAGGGAATTACATTTAATTTAATTATAAGTTTTATCCAAATGCGACCTGATTGGCTGAAATATTAGAGCCTTCCTCCTCTATTTTATTAAGTCCTAACTATGCAATGTGCATAGCTGCTCACTCAAATATACGGATAGATAACATACATACATACATACATACATACAAACAAATGAAGGTTTAATTAATGGTTTGACCTGATTAAGTTTGTTCTATAATTAGGTTGGGCTTAATACCTAATGACAGTATAAGAGCTTTGAAACAAATTCCTATTGAAAAATTGATTTTTTTTTAAGATCTTAAATTCTTAAATCTTTAATATCCTTAAGAATTTGAAGGATCTGAGGATTCAAAGGTCCCATCCCTTAAATAAATTTATTAGTATAAAAAAATGCTCGATTTGTTTTTTAAGTAAAAATAATTGTACCTTTTCCTCCAGTAAAGATCAATACTTCTCACACTTGAGGTAGTAAAAGAAGCTTTTACAATGGAGATTCTAGCCCCTGAAAACATATACAAAGAATAACATTTTTTTCATCAAATAAAAGTGTACATATCTTTTATTAAAAATATCATTTCTTCATTTGTATATGTGACTTAGCTTACCTCACTCAAAAAAGTAAGCCTATTTTAATTTATTTAGCACCTATAGCACAATTACAATAGGTGAGAAAAATAAAAGTAAACAAATTATGCAAAACATATTTCAATTCTTTTAGTTAGTAATCTATTAATTATTCCATCACATAGTCTCAAATTCAATTTTTAGCATAAGAGTTAATCAAAAAAGAAGCATTTTGTAACATTTTAATTCGAATGAAATGGCACTATATAACATTTTAAATGAGATAGCTACTCTAAATTCTATTTTAATGATCCTTCTTAGATCTTAACTTTTTTTTAGCACCACGTCTCATTACTAGTTTATATTATATATATATTAATTATGCTAATGAGTTAAGAATGAAGAAGATTGAATTTAGAGGAAGTGTACTGGAAAAACATTTAGGAAAATTTACCCTCTATGAATCCGACCAGTATTCGAGCCTCAATCTCCCATCATAGGTGGTCTGGGGTCTAGCCTAGCGCGGGAGTGACACATTAGATAAGGCATTTCAAACTCACGGCCTTGTCCATGATGTTGTGCCAATGAACCATCATGAAATGCGACCTTATTCTTCATTTTATAAACTTCAAGAAAAAAAAATTAATGTGATATTTGGGGATTTTGAATAATTTAGAGAATTATTAAATGTGAAGTTGGTGGACAGAATCTGTACTCTTTCTTGGACATGCATCAATAGCCAAAACCTTTTTTAAAGTGCACACCCCAAGTATATGCAATATTTGGCAGCACATACATTTTATTATGTTAAAATTTGTTTTCTCATATGAGGTCTCAGTTTGTATAAAAACACTTGTAAACAATAATAAAATTACTTTGGCATAAGATTTAAGCCAAATAGTGACACCATTGCTCCAAATAAAAGGTTTCAAATTATTGGTATAAAATATAGTTTCTCATTGTTTTAAATAAGATACTTTTTTTTTAGTAATAAAATATTATATTTGAATTATTTTTATCTGTGATTATGTCAATACAGATTAACTTTTTAAATGGCCCCTTCAGAATTTTTCATGCTTATTGTGGCCTTAATGATCAAAGGAGTTAAGACACGCTTGCCTTAGAACTTTCTGCCATCAAAGCAGGTTTCTTACCTTTAATTAATAGGAATATTGTAAGCTATCTCCTTATTTCTTATTTCCTTCCCCTAGCTCCCTGCAGTCTCACTCACCAAGCTATCTCCTTATTTCCTTCCTTTATCTCACCACGGTCTCACTCGCCAAGCTCTCCCTGTTTCCTTCCCCTAGAGTGCTGCAGTTTCACTTGCCAAGCTACCTCCCTCACCTGCTCACCGCATTCATACTCAATGAGCTAGCTCTTGTTTCGCGCACCTGCAGACCCTCATACTGACAAGCTACATATTACACCAAGCGTTCATGCCAGAAGAAGCAAGACCGCAGCAGCCAACAGGACCGAGCTCCCCCTCCCCCCTCGACAATTCACTTATTCCAAAACCACATGCTGGAAAAGAAACTCACAATGTTTCAAAGATAGATAGAATTATTGGCACTTAATCTTGATACTTCTAGTATGTCAAAACAAAAAATCGTTTCGAGGTATTACCCTATAACATCTAGATATAAAGTTTGGACATCATCCATCAAACCATTTCAAGTCTGTGGCCTGGACAGACAAAATGATAGAATCCCCTTTTTTTTGGTTTGGGTACAAATAAAACGTAACGATTCATCATAATCTCGAGGTATACAGTCTTCACAATTACAATAAGTACTGAAGAAAATCAGGCTAAATGATCCAGATGAGGTTAATTTAAAAACAATTAATCAAGAGTATTTCTAAAAATAAAAATGGTCTCCAGGAAATATATTACATGGTTATCCACTCCAAATGACATATCTACAAAGATTTTATAACATTACCACTGATTTTGTTTTCCTGGTGTATAGAGAAATCTTGGATGTTTATTGATAAGTATTACTGCCGTAAATGGTAAACCAAGATAACTCCTGTCTTATTCCCATCAATCACAGAGCAGATTCTGGATAACGCCCGGAGAAGTTTGGTTGCCAGATATCGCCTATGCCATATAAATTAAGGTCATGTTGAAGCCCAACAAAACTTCAGAGTTTCTTGTATCTTTTGTTCAAATTTTGAATAAGTATATTAATTAGTTTTCAATTGATATATATTTTGTTTTCATGCAATTTCAAATGGATCAACTGATATAGTTACTGTTTTTTGTGGTGGTATTTTATTCTTTAAATTATGGTCACACTTATGATTGACAACACTTTGACCTAAGTTTTTTTATTCTTTTAATTTGTTTGTTGTTTTGTGTGTAGTTTTAAAGAGAAACCACATGAAACTGGCATAGAAATATACGCAGAGGTTTATAACGTGTTGTTCAATAAATGCATTTAATATATTAATTACATGACGCCGTCTTTCAAAAAATTCATAGTTAGACATTACAAAAAATGATTTGGCTTTTTACAAATAAGTTACCTAAATTGGTTAGTATTATATTGGATTACTTTTTGTGTAAGTTACTAAATTAATATATGATTAATTAGATTCAAGAAGTATATTGGTTGAGTTGATTTATCTGTTATTGTAGTATTAAAAATGTATATAATGGGCAAATGCATTAATACAAATAAAAAACCATTTAAGTTTTATTTATTTATTCAAGGATTATTTCAACATGGTATAGCCGCCATTTAAAGAAATTATCTGATAAGGAAATATTATGTTATGTATTTATTTAAATATTGCATACTTGAATGTAAACCTAAAATTGTATTTTTTTCCCCACAAATTAAAATAATAATTTCCCAAAACACAAAATAAATTATTAAATAAAATTGAATTATGAAAATGTTGATGTCAAGTAGTGTGGATACAGGCCTACTATAATACTTATAGTAAGCAGTCATGAACAAATAATTAATTTAACAAATTCTATAAGTATTCTAATAAATATAAACATAAGAAAATATTTATAAGAGATGGATCAGAGGTAACTAAAGTGATCGAGTACAGGAGCTGTACTTTCAAAATGTCAAATTGTTTTGCGAGCTACCCAGATTAAAAATTTACAGTATCAAGCATTTGCTATTATTGTAACCTTTACAGAGGCTTTGCTATCACACTTATGTTAAGTCGGAGGGGGCTTTGTGATTTAAATTATTAATTGTAGTGGTAATAAGTGTTAAAATGCTTGTACATTTTGTACTACTTGTACTTTTATTACTTCAGTACTTTTAATATGCATTATTTATTATATTATATTTATTACTTTAGTTCTTTTATTACTTTTACTAAATGTATTTTTAATACTAAAAAAACACAAGGTATATTAATGTTTTAAATAAAATTAAAGTATTGATTTTAAATGTTGATGAGTAACTTTAAACTCCCATTGAATTGCAGTTATCTAGTTATTTCTGTATTTGATCTTAGCCACCTTCAACTGAAAAAATGATGATTCACAAAGGTTGGTAGAACAAATCAATGTCTTCACTAAGAGTGCAACACGAACTAGAACTGGATAATTTTACTTCGAGAAAAGAGGCCACACATTTAATAAACTTAAGGCAGCACTCTTCAACGATAAGCTACTTTAATAAGTGCTAATTAAAGTTCTTGTCTGAATTACCAGTAGCTCGCAATTGACCTTTTAGCAACCCCTAATTTAGATTATTACATTACCTATATACAGGGCTATAATTTTTGGCCGACTAAAAAAGTGGATGGATTAACACAACACAAAATTCCATTAAGGAGAGCTTCTCCACTAACGCTATCACATTGTATATGTGATGCTGTAGGACATACACAAATGATAAATGGGTATTCTTACACACTTATTTCATACAATTACCATAATAGCTGCTTAATGTATCACATAAGTCCTTTTTATAAGACAATTTCTTTTATATTTTAAAAATGTTTCTATAGTGATTGTATTGCCAGTTTAAAATATAAATCAAAGTTTCTGAAAAAATATACATAAAGTGATAAGTCATAAAATAACATGTTAATAATGATAGTATTAAAGGTACTAATGAAAAAATATAATTAACAGAATAATATTTAAGCTCTTATTTTGAAATTTCTATAAACAAAGTAACACTAATATACAAATAAATTACTATGCATATAGTTAACATATTGAAGAAAAGTGATTAAATTCACTACTTTAATAGCACCAAATCAAATTTTAGGATACTTGATGGTTGGGTTTAGTTTTAAACTATATTGATTCAAAGATCTTACAAATGCAAACTTGGTGGAAATAAAATAACTGTAGGCTTCTATTTAAGAATATAAATGTTACTCTAATAATATTCAATAACTCCTATTAATATACCCAGATGTAAAAAACTGTGGCAGTCAAATAAAATTGGAGCATACATAGAATACAAACATCAGAGTGGCAAGAAGAGAACATTTTGTTAAGATGTCCCTGCAAAAAGGAATAAGTTATAGCATAGAAGTATTTTAAATATTTAATTAGCTACAGACAAAATTTTTGTTATGGACCCAATCACGTACTTGACTCACATACAGTTTACAAACTGTACTTATATATAGAGAGATACCACTTATAGAAATGATTTTGTTCAACATTCACAGCCATTTCCTTATGTAATGTATGGGTATATACTTTATTAGTGCTACTGATACGTTAAAGTTTTTATTCTTTAAGATTTTGTACTGATAAAATGTGATTTCTATCTTATAGTTATAATGTCTCTTACAACACAATAAAGAAAAGTGAATTTAAAGATTTAAATGATAATAATGTTTCATCAAAATACCCTTAAAACTACATTCAGTTTGATAAAGTGTGTTAAAATAATATAATTAATACAAGGAATAAAGTTTTAAAGTATTTAAACACACATGTAGCCTATAATTGAAACCAAAGATTAATAATAAGCAAGAATTGTTTATGTGTTATATAATAACTTCACTATGTGCCATCACTTTTTGTCATTGATACAATTTGTTATAGCAAAGTTAAATTACTTAGCGATCACTTTACAAAAGATTATGAAACATGTTCATTTTTTATTCTTGTAAACAATAATGGCGAATATTATTTTAAGTAAGGGCACTTGAATATATAAATATCTACTTACTGTACAATCAAAATTAAAATAAATTATCATATCGAGTTAGCAAATAATGGTTGCACTGCTTATGGATGACAAAGTTAATGAACAGACACTATTTTAAACCAAATTAAATTAATAGTTCATGTGAAAAGTTATAAGAAAAATAGACACATTTTTAAATAGGTCTGGAATATTTTTTCAAGTGTAGATTTTTGTGAGGATTGTGAATGATTATATCTGGTTAGTTAAATTAAATTATTATTATTTTCACTTTATAGCCTTACTAAAAAAGAAACTTAAAACTAAAATTATGCATGACTTGAATCTTTAAAGACATAACAGAGTTTAACTAAATAAAAGTTTTGCAAAAATGTGAAAATAAGGTGTTCCCACAATCTAATACCTCTGAAAGAAATAAAATTGCTACTACACCAGAAATTCCAAGTTGACATCAATGTAAATATTGTTAAATACAAATTAGGAAATAATACAAACGCTTGAGTATTTCTTGTTTCAAAATAAGTTATTTGTTTGTATTATTAATAGCAAAATTTGAAAAACATCTCTTAACAAGTTGATGAAATTTAAGCATATGCCTTAATGAAATACCAACAGCAATTCAAATATTTAAAAACTAATAATATTAATATATGATAAATAACTCTACATAGAAATAATGAAAAAACATAAATTAAGAAATTATTATTTTAGGTTAACACTTTTATAGAGTATTCATTCATCCTTGCTTAGCTTAAAATGCCTAGTATACATTAAAACCAAACAAGATAGATTGTAATTATTTTTTAAGAAAGCATGTTAAGTATAAAAATGGAAATTCTTACAGTTTAGAATATATAGGTTTTATCATCACGTGTTACTCAGTCTTTTATGATGAATAGTTTGTATGTATATAAAATGAGATCAGGACTTATCTTTACTTCAACATCTACACATATTTTGCATAATATGTTCACATTTCTCATAATTATTAGACTGATTAGGTTGTTTACCCAAAAGTGTTGGTATGTTCATGTTGACAGATTTTTCACCTTTTTACTTATCACTTCACAAACACTTGATTGATTAACTGTTGACTTGTTGATGAACTGAATTTGCCAAAGATTGGGTTGGGGTTAGAATGTCACTGTGTGTTGTTTCATTGGAATCTTGGAATGATTCTTGTACTTTAGTAACTTTTTCACACTTTTCATTTTCTTCAACATCATTATCAAATTGAATAATTAGTTTTTTGATAAGTGTGTATTGTTTCACAAGAATTTTCCTTGATGTATCACAGCTAACAGTGGAGTTACTCACTTGCTTTATACTCTCAATAATAGGCTTAGGATCAAACAGTGTTTTGCTCTTTCTATTCACAGGTTTATCATAAACTTTGCTTGATTCTGAAGGGTTGTACTGACCAATTTTTGTATCACTGATTCCATAAAGTTTTTTTAAATGTTCCCTTAAGAGAAGTAATAGAAGGCATCCTTGTGAAGCGATTATGAAATCTTGAAGAGCACTGTTGTCTTCTGAAACGCAAGACAAAATGTCTTCTTCTTTGACCTCTTCTTCCAAATTAAAATTTTCTGCATTTTGATTTGGTTGTATTTGTTTGTGAAATGCATCTAAAAGACTGGTTCCTGAAACTGAAGTCGTTATGTTTATATGATGTAATATAAACAAAAGTTCATCTTGCACTTGATATGGAAAATATGCCAAGTTGTCAGAGAGATACAACATCTCCGGAAGACTTGTGTTCTCTTGTTCATCAAATTGTTTGAGAATACAATGGAGAAATGCTCTTCGGTGACGTTTAGAGGTTCGTAAAAGTGAATAAAGAAAAGCATTGAGTGCAAATGGTTCTCTATCTTCCTTGAGACGAAAGCCACGTATAACTTTAACTTCATTTGTATCATGGAAAAAACTTTGCAATTTATAGGAAAGATGGATTCCGTAGTATGACTTCATATGGATAAATCCAGGATATTTCTTTTCTATGTTTAGCAAATGCTCATCTGCAAAGTGTCTTAAGGCTTCTTCCACATCAGTTCCCATGCATATTAGGTATGGGACAATTTGAATGGGGTGTACTAGCCCTTGTTGTATGATTGACTGAACTACAGTTAGCACAGTTTGTCGTACACCACTATTTGGATGAAAAGTTGACTTTAAAATGTCTTCCAGATAAAATTGAATAATAGAACTAGCCATGCCTGATGAAATATCTCCCATCTCTTTTAAATTTTCATTTTTTGACAATTTTGACCATTCTTTATCATGTTTTACCATTCTACTCTCCTCTTCTTGCAAGTACATTTGTATATTATTTAAAACCTGAATGCGTACTTGATGAGAGACAGTATTTTCTGTGAGCAGAGTATGGTACAAAGATTTAAGTTCTGTTCCCAAAAGAAATTCATAGTGTTGAACAGAAAAGTAGCCTAGAGCTTTTAGTGTGTTGGATAAATTAATTGCTTCAGGGTGTTGAACAAAATAAACTAATGTTTCAAATACTTTATCTTTGATGTCTTCTGGTAAACTTTCAATGACCAAGCCTGATGTAAAATCAAAGTATCTAAATAAAAGTCCAATTACAAATGCTGCTCTATTTGTAATTGAAATGTATCTTCCCAAGACAGACCCTGAGAATGCCTGAGAGTGCAAGTCTTTGAACCGGCACAAACAAATATAGTATTTCTCAAAGCAAGCACGAACAAGTGCAAAGTTGTGTGTCATGTTGTTAACAATTGTGGCCAGACAGGATACAGAACTTGAAACTACTGCACAGTCATGCTGTGAGATGAGGAATAAAAAATTATCTTGAAGTTGTGAAAGGAATGGTACACTTGGATTTTCCATAATAGGAACCACTAATTCAAACAAGCGAGCAACACAGGAAATAATTTGATAATCTTCTGGATTTAGGCATTTAAGCGTTAAATATGGTTGTATTGTTGCCCCATGGTTCATCAACAATAGTGGGTGGACTTTAGCAAATAAATGCATTGTTGAAAAATACATTAATACAAGTTTGGAAGACTCAGGAGACTGTTTGTGCTCAACAAATGAAGGTTCAAGTTTTTCCACATTTTTAACCAGAGAGTCAATTATTTGTTGACAAGCAATCACACAGTTTTGTGATGGTTTCACTTTCATTCTATGTTTTATTAACTCATGTCTATTGTCCTCTGGTCTAAACAGATTTTCGAGTAATTTCTCAAACAAATCTAGTGCTACATCACTGCATTCAGACACAACCCTACTAATAATATTCACTTTGTATAACAATGCTGATGAATAAGATTCATGTTTTTCATAATTGGGTATGAAAAAAATGTTTTGAAATGCTTCCACCACTAATTTCTTTATTCCATCTTCATCACTAACTCGATGTATCATTTTTAAACAAATATCTTCAATTTTTGGAAATTCTGGACAAGCCATACAGATTTCTTTAAAAATTCTAATTACTCTCTTTCTTACACTAACACTTGTATCCAAAATTCTGGGTGCAATCATCTCATAATACATGTTAATAAGGTCAGGTTGACATAAAATAAATTTGCCAACCAGATCAACAGCAGCTTCCCGCACAGAGGAAGACTGATCAAAAAATGAGTTTTTCACACTATTCTGCATTTCTTTCATTCCTAAAACATTGGGATCAACTTCTACAATTGTTGTTATGCACTTTAGTGCTTTTGTCCGGATGGCTATAGAACTATCTGCCAGAACAGAACTAACACGATTCAAATATATATCAAAATTTCTGGATGAAGAACTTTTACAAAACAAATACAGACAAATTAGCTCTACACTTTTGTAATCAATCAAGGTGTGTGGGACCCTATCAAATGGTCGTTTTTTGTTACTGTTACCAATTCCAACAATGCTTTTTATAGTAAATTGTTTTTGAATTTCAACAATATTGGATCTCAGGTCTGTATTTATTTGAAAATGATTGGCTGATTTACTATCCTCATTCTTGTGTTTGTCTTTGTATTTTTTTTCCTTATTGTTAGAAACTTTCTTGACATGCGATTCCTTTTTTTGTTCACTTAGGACATCTTGATACCAACTGGCTAAATAGAAAAGTCTTGAATGTGTAAATGTTTGATCACTTGCAGTGCACCTAGATAAATAATCCACCAAAGCACTCTGCAAATATAAGGCCTGTTCATACTCTGGAACTTGTAAAAGATAATTATTTTCATCAACTAAATTGTTCAGTTTTATTTCTCCCATAGCTTTTATTTCCTGAAATATGTTGTCCATTGTAGTCAATCGTTGCTGCAAAAGAAGATAATTCTTTCTTAAATTCACAGCAATTATTCCAATAATGTCAAGTGATGCTGTTCTTAAAGTCATATCCACTTCTTTTGTGATAAATTTTGACACTAACAACTTTCCTAACAAATTTATCATAAGTTCTGCACATGGCCATTCTGGCTTGGTAAAGACCATGAAAAGATCATGAACAAAATTATCAAAAAGTGTTCGAAAGCATGTGTCTTCAGACTTAGCGCCACATTTTTCCAAAAACATTGATAGGAAGTATGCAGCCGCCTTTCTAGCTATCTCATACTTTTTTAGTATGTATGTGCTGACATCAAAATTCAATGACTTAAGTATATGATCAGGGATGTAAACAGTACATTGTATTAATTGAAGTACGAGAGCTGTAAACATCTGAATATATTCCCCTGACTGCAGCTTAAAAGTTCGTAAACAATTCTTGCCACCTGACAATCTTACCAATGAAGATAAAATGTCATCCAAAATCAGTCGTTGATAGTTTTCATGCTTCATGAATATTGTGGTGACAAGATTGAGAGAGGAAAGCTGAATTTGTTCTATATTATTCACAAAAAATATAGCAACACCTACGGATGAGGCATGAAGCAAAGAATTATCAGTGAGCACTTGTACATTGATAAGTTCAGCAAGCAAGGTGACCAACTCGGCCATTTTTCTGTACATTAACCTTTTTTCATGGGATATTTTTAGCACTTTAGCATTGGTCTTGTGTTTTTTAGACTTCCCATTTACTTTATCTTTGGAAATAGTTCTATATTGTGGATCAAATGATGGGAATACAGAATTTTTAAGTTGATACTGTGTGAATTGGATAACCTTTTCTATAAAATCTTCAAGGTATATTATCTTTGGCATGTTGGATGATGCCATGATGTGGAAACCAATTAAAGATGCGTACACAGCTCTCATTATCCTTTCTAATGCCATTTCAAGGAACAGTTCACTTTCATTTTCATCATCATGGTTTGAAATTAGTGATACACTCATTCCATTTTGAATGTTTTTTTCAAGGATCTTCAAGATCTTTACAAGATGGGTAGTTGAGATGGATGATGTTGCATTATTTATCTTAGACTCGACTGCCTCGCTGTACAATATTTCCAGTTGACCCACAGGTATTAATATTTCAGATGGAATTTGAGCATCTTCATCCAATTCTGCAATCACAATTGAATCCTCTAACTCATTAAGTAAAGCTTCAATTGAACATTTCAGCTTGGTATGAGATTTGGAAATTAATTCTTCTTTATAATAAGATTTGGTGGAGATTTGAGAAAGAATGTCTGGTGAAAGTTTTTCCACAAGTACTTTTAATTCTTTTTTGAGCTTGAACTGCTGTACTGTTATTTCATCATTTGTTTTGAGCGACTCCAATTTTACTTCAAGTTCTTTAAACAGTGTTTGTCTTTCAGTTGTTCCTAACACATTTGGTTCAACTATGGATCGATTTAACTCTGGCACCAGTGTGTGTCCATTTTTTTCTAACAGCTTTGGTTTCATAAGTTGTTTACAATTTGACATAGATGTCTCATCTTCATTTGTTTTTAACAACTTTGGTTTAACTTCGAGTTGATTTAACTGTGGTAAATTATTGTGTCCATTTGCTTTTAGCACCTGTGGTTTTACTTGAGGTAATTTACAATGTGACACATATGTCTGTTCTTTCACTTTTATTACCTCTGGTTTCACTTTAGATTGTTTGAAATGTGGCACAAGTGTTTGTCCATTTGCTTGAAGCACATCTAGTTTTACTATAAGTTGTTTAGATTGTGGCACAAGTGTATGCCCATTTGCTTTCAACACCTCTTGTTTTACTTTAGGTGACTTAGAATGCGGCACAAGTATTTTATTTTCTCTACTTAGTAATGCTCCTTCTAAAGCTTGATTTAATTGTGGCTCGATTTTTCTCAACAATTTTGTATTAGTAACTCCCTCATTACAAGTATTGGAAATATTACATTTTCGTTTTTTAATTCGCTCAGCAACTGAAGTGTAAAATAAACCGTTTGTATTACTTTGAATATGTGAAGCCATAACTAAATCATTATTAAGAAAAAATTATTGTTCATTTGTTATGGTATTTGTTTCTTTTGGAGGACTAGACATTTCATTGAAAATAATATTTTATGGTAATGTAATTTTACTACACCCTTTTAGCTGGAAATTATTTGTTTTTTTCATCTTAAAACCCAACAAATAAAATAAAATAATATTTTGAAGTATCTTCAAATGCCATCTATTGGATGAACCAAGAATCTTTTTTTAATAGACTTGATGGTGTCAAATTAGGTGTAGTCAGATCTCCAAAAGATGAGCCAAAGATCTTGTAACATTGTTAGAGGTTAGGCAAATTTGCTATTCATATTCTTCACAGCAAATGCCTCATTATTATTCCTTTTCTCATTAAGACGTTCAAGATCTGGAAGAGAAATATTAGAAATTATCTTGTGCTTACAATGCAAATCAATCACAAAAAAAAAGTATTTTAAAATGAATTTGCTTTTTCGAATATTTTCATAAATCTCTTATTGTACCACAATGTCAAAGTTCCATCAAATTTGTGTTACAATTAAAACAGGGACAGTTTAGTATAAATTATTGTAATACAGATAATTTCAGCCATCAAATGTTATTTTATAAATACAAATGTTTATAGATCATTCATGACCTAAATTTACTTGAATGCCAGCGCAAAAAGTTACTAGAAATAGTCCCAAATATATCCCTACGCCAACAGCTGACATCTATCACTTTGGATCACTGATAATGAAAACAGATGGTAATATATGAAATGTGATGGTTAGCCACAGTAATTTTGGACAATACTATAATATATATTTATTTGAGGTCGGACACAAAGCTTATTTATCGTTTTATTCCGCTTGAAAAAATTATTGTTCACAGCACTTCCACGAAAGGTCTAACGAAAATAGTTCAAATGAATGGTAGCCAACGAATTTAAACCATGTGGTTGAACATAACGGAAACCAGTTTTTTCAATGATGCACCCAGGCAGTGGATACAAATATTTTATTCGGTTAAATATTTCAAAATATGATAAAATAATTATAAAATAATTTATTATATATAAAAAAATGACAATTATTTTCTCTTTTCCAAGTAAGTACGATACCTATATTAAAAGGAATTGATGTATGCACTATATTACACATAGTCAATAACGTTCCAAAATGAAGACTAAGTACTTTTAATTATGTTTAAAATATTGTTTTGAGTTGGATAAAAAGAAATTATTAAAAGTAATTAAATAGTATGAGACAACTTAAGTCTAGGTTATTTTAAATGTAAAATATAACAGGTAATTAAAAAACTTAACATCTATAGCAAAATAGTGATCTTTTACTAGTGTTGGCAACCCAAAACCTAAACATATAATTTTTGAACTGTCATCCAAGTAAAAACCTATCATGAACAGACTATCTTTCTTTTTCTTATGCATTTGAAGAATGAATGATTAGTTAACTAAAAAATTAAACCAGTGTTATTACATTATCCTCTTTTATTTATTTACACCACTAGTATATCATTAAAGACATACACTATAAAATTATATTATTTTAGTCAAATAATATTCTAATTAAATAATACTAAGGGTTTTCCCCTAAATGGTTTCTGACTCTCCCTTTATGTAAATACAGCTATACTTTCTCTCAAGTCTACCTTCCTAGACCCTATACAAAAAAGTGTAGATATGTGGACTGACTGGATGGGTAGTAACATGTAAAGAAATATATATATATATATATATATAGGGATATAAAAATGTCAAGGGCTATTAAGCTACAAATTCGTTGGGTGGGAAAATTTTAAAAAGAAACAAAAATAATTTTCTGAAAATTGAAAAATGACACCTGGACACGGGAATCGAACCGGGGACCTTTGGCTTAGTATGCCAATGCTCCAGCCACTGAGCTATCCAGGAATCGTCCCGTGATCAGGGTCTTTCTTCACTCATATTTTAAGGCAGAGTATATTATGGACGTGCAGAAATCATTGGCTACATATGTGTGATTTTTAAGATCATGAGCTATCAGATAACACAGCCACCTTCAACTCGGTAGTTGGCTTATTGCTGCCACTTGTACAGTTTTTATAATTGTAAGGGATCACATATCATTAATAATCAAATAGCCAAAGCTATTATATCTGTTTTAGTAAGGATCTAGCCGCATTTAGATATCATGTTCTGAAAAATGGGCATGGGACGATTCCTGGATAGCTCAGTGGTTAAACATTGGCATAATAAGCCAAAGGTTCCGAGTATGATTCCCGTGTCCTGGTGTAATTTTTCAATTTTAAGAATATGATATCTAGATGTGGCTAAATCCATACCAAAACAAATATAATAGCTTTGGCTATTTGATTCTTAAAAATATTTTTTTTAAACATAATATAAAAGTTAAATAGGATGTGATGTACCTTTTTAAAAAAGGTTGACAAAAGGCCAACTGTTGAGTTAAGTAAGCAATTCATTCACTAATTGTTTGAAGATTAGCCAATTCCTAGACAATCTAAGGTAATAAAATATTAAATCCTTGCTAAATGTATAGTAAAACTACTGATTGGCAGTTTTTGGGGATTTTAATAACTTGTATCGTGCATAATATAAGCTAATAGTGAATATGTATATCAACAAAAGTGTGGAATTTATGATTCATAGGCTTATTAAACAAAATGCCAACCACTTTTATTTTGTAAAGAAAATGTTCGACACCTAAAATAGAACAAATTCAACACTTTTTTTTTAATCAAGTCATGTGCTGTACAGCATTTTTAAATTGCTGAACAATCAGGCAAGACCCTATTTTTCAGTGTATTAGATACCATATGAGTATTATTGTATTACATTATGTCCACTATGAAACTACACTCTACCAAACAGTATGTTTAAAATGTTGGCGTCTCATGGGTGACACCATACAGTGCAACCCAAACAATATTTCCATAGGTAGAATTGGATTAATATGATGTAATAAATGTTGTTCCAGTCAGATTAAAATGTCTCATATTCTTTAAATTGATTAGCAGCCCTTAGGATTATTTGTCTGTTGTACAAGGATGAATATTAATTATGTGTTAGCTAAAAGAACAACACATTTTTTAATAAGGATTTTTTTTTTCACTTGGGACTTCCTTGGTTTGT
The DNA here is from genome assembly GCA_902151455.1 of Timema bartmani. NCBI lineage: Eukaryota > Metazoa > Arthropoda > Insecta > Phasmatodea > Timematidae > Timema > Timema bartmani. The sequence continues at coordinate 27,647 of CABFWB010000168.1, read as the reverse complement.
TTATTATTTAATAGATAAATTTCACATGAGAGAAATAAAGAGTACAAGCATAACTGTGTTTGTGGTATTTTAAGTCTTAAAAACATAAAAGTATATCATAATTAGGGCCTACATTTAAAGTACTCTTTGTTACATGGTTGTCAAGTGTTTGGTAAAAAAAACCTGTTAAAATATATTTTTTCAAACGGTTGCTCTAATGCACAGTTTTCCAAATTGAGTTATAATTTCAATCTTTTTGATTTAAATAGGAGTGTACCTTTGAGAAGCAGCCAGTTTTAATCAGTTTAAAAACTATATATATATATATATATATATCTCAATTATTTGTACTATTTTTGAGCCCATTTTAGACCTCATTTTATGTTTACTATGTATTTATATCTACAACCACCTCTATGTCCACTCAACTTGACCAATTAAATTCCCGACTTTTTCCTTGATTTCCCCTAATCATTTCCTAAAATTACAGACTCAAAAGTATGTCACACCCATTTCCCCCATTTTTTTATTAATCTTTTACATGAATAATTATAATTTTAAAATTTAAATAAAAATGTTTATTTACTTGTATTAACATCTAGTCTATTTGGAATTAGAAATATATGGCATATTACGCAGCTACAAAAAAAAAAGACAGTTCGAATCAAATTGTGATTTACTGATTATTATATTTTATATTTTGAGTAAAACAACATTTTTCCATAGTTTTTTTTGTACTTTACCAAATTCCAGACTTTTTCCCCTTTTCCCCCGACAACTTCAAATTTCAAACACACTCTTTGTTCCTTTAAATCTGCCATAACAATTTCGCAGGCAGCAAACGAGAACAGTTGAGAAAAACAACACTACAATAAAACGTAACCTTCCACGCAGACGCCGCTTGGGCAACTGATTTGGGAAGGTCTCTAGTAAACCCACCTAGCGGGAGAACTCTCTACTACGCCTAGGAACGGCCACGCGCTTTCAATCCATTTTCTTTTGGGTCCCCCCTCATACATCGAGAAAGTTTGTGGATTTTTATAAATGTGTCTCAGCAATTAAAAATTCCCAGCTTTATTAAAATTTTCAAGTATATATTTGTGTACATTAGGTAATACCAACATTTGCACAAAAACTTCTCAAGAATGAAGATAATAACATCCAAGTATCGCATTAAAGATGACTATCTGTACCCAAACTTAGGCTACTTAAGATATCACTGTCGCTTGAAATGAAATCTCAGAAATACCACTAACTTATTGAGTACTGTACATAGTGTGTGTATGTGTGTGTGTATATATATATACACATAATGATTAATATACGCCTTCATCCTTCTTGATAAAATTATATTTATTAAATTATTTAAAATAAATTAAATTTTAAAAGAAAAGTATTGAAGTACTTCAGGGTATTTTGGAATTGAATGTACAATATGTATACCATTGCCTGAACAATAAGTGTGTGTATATATGTATATATAATTTTTATATATTTGTATATATATATGAAAATATATATATCACACACACACACATACACGCACAATGTTGGACCACGAACTTTAACTTTAATATATTATATTATAGATAGGCTATATTTTACAGTTCTCATTATTTAGGTGTCAAAAATAGTTGGGAGGGGGTGGAGGTATCCAACCCATTTTAGGTTAAGTTGGGCACCCCTGGTCTAATGCATTACCTGTGTTAGACTAGCCTGCCTATGACAGGGAGATTGAGGTTCATATTCCTTTCAGGTTTATTGAGGGTGGTTTTCCCTAAATGGTTTTCCACTCTCCTTCCACACAAATATGGATAAATTACAGCTAAAATGCTTCCTTCCTCATCACTACCCCATTAAAGTAATCATATGTGTGATAGTAAGACGTGGCAATAAAAAAAAAAACCCCAATAAGCCATGAATTTATTACAATTAAGTCATTGAAGGTGGTCCCAGTCTCAAAACTAGGCCCTAGTTTGATTTTTATTGGAAGCCAGTTATTTGAAAATTGCAAACTCATGTTGCCAAAATGGTGTAAATAAAGCTATTATTAACTTAGGCCTAGAATAAAATAGCATATATATATATACACACTTAGCTCATTTACAGTCATTAATAATGTAAATAGAAACCATACAGCACTGGAAGATTTTAATAACTTTCCAATTAATATATCAAATAAATCATCTACCTTATTCAATTTAATTATAATACTGTAAAAAGTTACTAGCACATGGCCTAAACCAGTATTAAACCAGTAAGAGGCCCGTGTGAGATAATTAGAGACATGATAGCTATCAGTGATGAGTAGCCTAGATTGTTTAACAAAACATGTCCATATTAAAGTTATGTAGCATGTCAAGTTGTTTGATTGAAAGGCTATCCAAATTCATTGTTAGTTTCCCACTACGTTGTATTATTTTTTTTAGAACTACGTTTTATTACCGGTTTAGTTTATACACATATGTACTAATTACGCTAAAAAGGTAAGGGATGAGGAAGGTTGAATTTAGAGGAAGTGTACCCATATTAGCGTGGAAGGAGCGTGGAAAATCATTTAGGAAAAAACTACCCTAAGTACACCTGACCAGGATTCAAACCCTGAATTCCCTGTCATCTGCGTTCTAGTCTATTGCAAGAGTGATGCCTTAGACCATGCTGCCATTGAAACAGGCAGCAAGTTGTATTTAATTGAGCTGTGGTCAGCATCATGGTCTTATGGCCAACCTACAGCGTTTACAGAAAGATGTAATATTTCAACCAAGCAATAAATTGGTGTGAGTAAAAAAATAGTTCATATGTTCATATATTTAATTTAAAATGTTTCATTGCCTATAAATTTTACACCTAAAACAAAAATATTTTAAAACTGTGGATACGGTAGGCCTGGGCCTACTTGTAAATATTTTTTTGACCTTCTTTATCTATTAGGCCCCTACACATTAAGTATAATTAGAGTACATATGCATAGCCTGAACAGATATTAGGATGTGGTGAAATTTTTTTATTTAAAACGAGGCAGAAGGTATATCAAATAGGTAGGTACAGTAACTGGTAATGATGATTGTATGGCCATCATAAGTATAACAGCAGTCTAATTAATGTAAAAAGGTTACCGGTAATAAAACAAGTGCCATGATTCCAATCCTATATAGAATCTTAAGTAATTTAGAATAAAATAATATATTTTTTTGGCAGCATTAACGCCATAACAAATCACTATGATCGTGGTTCTTGATAAGCTTAGCTCCTATTAGCTATACACTCATTCTATTGAGTTAGGTAACCATTTAGACCAAAGAAGTAAATACCTTAAATAATGATGTAAGCCAAGAGAGCTGTGGGTGAAGTGCATAGTGAAATATCCCAGGGCTAACTCACATATCTAGGTTATCCTTTCCCAGCAATTATATTTTAAGTATCCTTAGGGCCGCTTTCTCCAAATAACAACTGATCATGTTTAAGTTGATCTCATTTAAGTTTGATCCGTGGACTTAAATTTGTTTTCTGAGCTAAATTTTGAACAAGGTTTAGTTTGAGGTTTGAAAACATGATGTTGCCGCCCTGTTTGTGTAATTTTGTTCAGCAGATCATCAGCACTTTGTGTTTTAACCAAGATGTTGTCAAAAATTTTTAGATCATAATGGACAATTGTTTATATATAAATGTATGTTTCTTGTGGGTTGTTTCAGTTCGGAGTTTTCTTTTACCATGGAAGGTAAGACCAAGATCAGCGGTGAGAAACAGGTGTCAAAGAGAAGTAAAAATGTTATTGATTGATCATTTGTTGAATCTTGTTGGGGGAAAAGAGTGTGATTGAATGCAAAAAGGAAGATCAGGTTCCACAAAAGGAAAAGACTTGGTCTGAATATCGAGAGACAAAGTTCAAACAAGAAGCTGGAGTATATTACAGAGACCAGAAAGGAAAAATACAAAATTCTTCAAAAATGCGTCCAAAAGAAAATAGGCGGATAACAAGAAGTATGTTTTGGAGACAGGAGGAGAGCCTAGCCTACCACCCTACATCATTACTTAAACAAACTGCAAAATTAAATAACTGTTGGTAGCGACACAAGTGGATGGCAATACATCAAACTTTGACTTTGACACGGTGCCTAGACATTTATGGGCCATCCACTTTGTTCTGTTTTGAAGATATTCCAGTTGTCTGTTTGTGATGGAATAAACAAAACAAAGTTTTTTGGATACTTGGGTTGTATTCAAATAGTCCAATGCTCCCTAGTCGAACCCTTGAGTTTTAGATTTGATGATTTTACACTTCTCGCGCTGTTCAAAGCGAAGACTGCATCAAACTATTCGAATGGCAACAACCTTATTTAAAATGGCGGAAAATGTAAGTAAGTGCTCTATCAGACGAAACAATATTACTAAAACAATTGCCAGTCAAACACAGCAACCGAAACCGCGAGGACAGCGCATGGCTGGTAGCCTTCGTATCCATGGTGGCCAAGACCTCGAGAAGACTACATAGGTATCGTCTGCGACTATTCGGACAGATCTACACTTGGTCACGTGATTGCCAATACAGCTATCAAGGGCACGAGTCAAGGCGATGCCGCATAAGTAGACTATTCAGACACAGCCTTGGGTAGGTTAAACTGTAAATGAAGTTTGAACCATCTCACATGATGGTTTAACTTAACTCAAAACAGTATAATATTTAGGAGAAAAGCATTTTTGGATTAAACCATCTAGGTTAAACTTCTTACATTTACATTAGTTGGTGAAATCGGGCCTTAATGAGCCATTACAATGCCTAAGATAAACATTCATTTATGACTTAATAATCTATTATTGTATACGCAAGTACTTTTTTATTACCTTTGTTGTTCAGACTTGGCTAAATAGTGATAATAATAAACTGTTGAAAAAACATTTCACACCCTAAGCGTAAAAAAGTTGTTTTTGATTCCTATATAATTCAAACGGGAAATAACAAATATGCTGGTTGTCATTCCCAATATATTCCTAATGTAATAAAAATACACAATAGTTTATAATTAAAAATAATAAGAGTAGTTTGACCCCATCTGAATAAGACCTAACTTTTTAACACAGGTAAATACAAAATTGTATTGCTAACTGTTAATCAAGCCTTCAGTATATAAAATTACAAATTGTGAGTATTTCGAATTAAAAGATATTGCAAAAAAGATTGATAAAATATGTCATACCTGATATTTTTAAAATATTAACAGTACCAAAAAACACCATTTTCACTACTCAAAAATGGAATGGAAACAAAAGAGAAGAGGGAATTTAGTTTTATTTGTGTTTTATTAAATAAGTTATTTTTTAATTGAAAGAATAACATTGTAATATCTGATTAAAAATGCATTTTTGAATTTTGAAATTATATTCTTTTAAATAGCTCTCCAAAATAAGTGATAATTTTTAATTTTAAGAAACTTTTTTCCCAGTGGCCACCTTGATCATGCTGACATGTGTTAAAAGATGGTGACCTAGCAAATTTTTTCTATCCTGAAATATTTATTAATTTGTAATTAGAGTCTGTAAATGTAAACATTTTCGTTAAATTAACTTTGTGACAAACGTAAATAAGTTATTTTATATTTTTTTACTTCCTAAAACAATAAAAATGTCACTAAAGTCGAAGACTTCTGAGAAAAATGGTTCAATTTCCAACCAAAAATCTGTTTGGTCGAAAGCAATTAAGTCAAATTCTGAATGGCCAGATAAAGTAAGAAAAAAATTGAGGGTTCAACAACTATACTAGCCTTATTTTGACATAGTTTAACTTACTTTGGTTTTTATAAATATCGACTTAATTTAATTATTTTCTAGGTAAAAATTAGTGGATTTTCTTGGTCATACCTAATTACAATAACAGTTTGTGTTCCATGTGATAAAATACAAATTTATGCAGGCCCTTAATCTAATTAATTATTTAGAATATTTTAAAACTTGATTAGTAGGCTATCTTTAATCTTAAATTAGCTTATAAGTATTGTGCCTCCATTTCTTTACAGATTTAATACTAAATTAGGCCTACCAAGTATTCTTTAACTAATTCCTCAGAATTACAAGACCCTTTCTCTTCAACATTCCACCATCCCTTGTGAAATGAGATAAACTGAACCAGACTTCATATAATAACCTCAAATTTAGACAATTAATCACCAACAATTTAACAGCTCATGCCGAGATCACAATAAACTTAGTGTTCACCTAACTTAAGTAAACTATTATGTGTGATCAGCGAGCATGCAATGTAAAGAAACATAAAAACTGGAACAAAACACAAGATAGTGTATTTGTACTTTTCTTAAACACATTGTTCACTCAAATGGAACCAAATCATTTAGGCTTGATTAGGCTACAAATACTTTTATTAGAAACTTATCGAATAAAAATAAAATAATCAAGAGGCTAAGTAACGTTTTATATCCAAACAAGCTACCGGTAATTATATCAAAGAAGTAATATTTGTATGCATATTCTAAACAAACAAATGAAGTACCTACTAAATTAGCATTGTTGACGTTTCTCACAACATGATTGGCAAGCTAGAACAAGTGGTACCCTTCACTTAGTGTTAATTTAAAAGTTATATGAAAGATCTCCCTTTACAACTCTTGCATTAAGTGAACGTTAAGCTGAGTACATTGTCCTGGATTCCATTTAAAAACAGAACCATTACATTATGTGAACATTACGTGAATATAAAAGTTGATCGTGATCCCGGTATCAACTAGGTACTCAAATTCTGTGTCATTTAAAGAATGACGAGACCTAGTAGAGGTAAAATGCTACTTCAACAGTTCTTATCCTATTAGATTTACCATAACATATATTTTAAACCAATGTAGTTTATTTATGATTGTAATTTAAGTAGACTTTGGGAGATTTTTTTTTTTAATGTATCGATTAGGCCTGAGCGAGCTGGCTGAGACAGTTTTCTTTCAATTAATTTTATTGAATGACTTTTTCATATCAAATTATAATTAATTAGATAAAATGTAAGCCTCTTTTGGCTACACAGTCCAATTTTAGTAATAAGAGCCTTAACTGACAGTTAAAAGGTTACTAGATATACAGTAGGCCTACTTTTATATACCAGTACCGGTACTGTACCTGTACGTCAAGCCATGTGTTCAGCAGCTGTCACTTTTGATAGATATAATTAGTACCTAGTATATTAAAATAAAACTAATAAAATAGTAAAATGTCTAATTTCTTCTTACAATTAATACAAAAGCCTATGTTTTTTTTAAAGGTCCTTGTAAAAATCAGATTACTTGAGAATAGAATAAAAAGAACGCAGGCGTACATGATATATGTGGACCTGTATGGGTCATATAGGTTACTTTGCATGTTTATACTTCCTTAATAATTGAGTTATATGTATTTAAAATGTTAATACTATTGTTTGATTAAATTTTTTTCTAGGATGAGTTTTTGGATGTAATCTACTGGTCAAGACAAGCCCTTGGAATAATAATAGGGCTTCTCTGGGGTCTTATTCCTTTGAAAGGCTTTGTGGCATTGTTGTTGTAAGTTATGGTTTTTTTTATCTTTTGCTGTGTAAAACTTTGATTTTATATATATATGTCAAGTTAATAGCTACAAATTAGTTCTGGTAAAAGAGAGAGAGATGCCTATGTCTCTTTAGATATAAGGTTTAAATTTAAAAGTGGCTCAAACCCAAAACAAACTACATAAATTATTATTTATTTATTTATTATTATTTATTAATTATTTACTATTAATTTATTATTATTCATTATTATTATTATTACCGTATCTTACTACTCGTTCGGGTTATACGCACTTACGCTAATGTGCAATGGTAGGGTGTATTGTGAGATGAAATGGAGGACCTACAGTTTAACGTGGTATCCGAACCACGGTGGAGGCCTGGCATTCCATACATTCACATGTTGTGATTAATACACTTTTAACTACTAATTCAGGTTGTATCAAGCATGATAAGATTTAGCTAACTTCACTTGTTTCAAATACAGTGATGTAGCTAAGAATTTAAAGATGGGAAGACTAAAAATACTGGATGAAATTGTTCTTACTTTAAATCTTCTTAAATATTAACTCAAGCTGACACTTCTTCCTCTCAGCAACTATAAGCTATGTTATTCACTGATTATCTGTTCACACATCACTTTTTAAATGGCACCCTTTACAGTTATAATATTATAGGCTTATTAACCCGCCACAGTTTTTTCATACCATCACTCACATGTTATCTGACAGATTATCTTGCAATATTTGCTTCCTGAGATAAAATGTTACTAAAAAAAATGCAATTTATTAGTGCTCTATTCCAAATAACCTAAATTTATTAGTTTTGACACTCTTTGTATGTCTTGTATTTAGATTTAGTTAATGAGACTGATGTTTAATACTATCGTAAACTTTTTTATTGGTGAAGTTTTAAGTAAATTGGTGAAAATTGTACTAACGCCATCTGCACGTCATCTGAGAGATGACTATATAGGAAAATGTACCTACGCCATGAGGCGCGAGTCATCTGCCAGATGACCACATGAAACACAGCACAAATAATATTTTAAAAAAACTCCTAGGTACTAAAAAAACATAATGAATCATATATTTAGAGCTTGTATACTACTCGCTTAGGTGCGACTCATCCACGAGATGCCGATCAATAAACACACGATTGGGTGCAAGTCATTCAAGAAATTATTACTATTGTTATGACTTTGGTATTCACTCCATCATGGCTCTGACTCATCTGCCCTGTGGAGGGAAGGGAGGCAAGAAGGTACTAGGAGATGGACCACACCCCACCCCTAGCAACCTAAATCGTGGGCAGCTACGTCACTAAGTCATCTCTCAGATGACATGTGACCAATGGCGGGTTAAGTTCTATTTAATTTTAAAACTTGATTGAAAATATATCATTTTAAATAAATTTGAATGTCACATTCCACAAAACAGTGTGTTCAATGTCAAAACTAAACGTAACTACTAAGTCTAACTACATATAATTTTTATAGTAATCCTATAGTGTTAAAGTAAGAAAATCACTAATAATTCCACTTAACTCATAATACATTTGTGTTGTTTTTTATGTATATATTAGGTTTAAATAGTTCTAACCATACATTAGTAGAGCTGGGCAATAAATTACTGACAGTTATTTTTTCATCGATACTGTTTGGTCACCATTACTCCCAGTGACTAGAACTCAAAATTATCACTGATCGTTGTATAGTGATACACTCGCCAGATGGCAGGCGACAGCTTTGTGGCAACTTACTGACAATATTGTTCGGTAATATGGTGACTCACAGTTGCAGCCATTAGTGGTCTCGTGTTTCAATAAACATTATTTGACAAAGAGGCACTACCTGATCACTTTGAATGTTTGCAGCCTTATCTCCCTAAACAGAATTTATTTACAATAACATCATGTAGGATTTTTCACTAACTTACTTTACTAAACCAAATATATACTCATAAACCAAATAACTGACAAACCACTTGAAAACTTGCGTGCAGCTCATAGCATCCTTCTTGAAAGCCTGTTGAAGCATTTGGTAAGCTTCCATTGCTGATTTTTCAAGCAGGAAGCAAAATTTCAAACACACTCTTTGTTCCTTTAAATCTGCCATAACAATTTCGCAGGCAGCAAACGAGAACAGTTGAGAAAAACAACACTACAATCAAACATAACCTTCCACGCAGACGCCGCTGGGGCTTGGGTCCCCCCTCGTAGACAAAACTTAACTAAAAATTTGATAGGAATTTACATTTTTGGTGGATATGTATTTTTGCACAGGTTTGCGGTGGTAAATGCAGGCCTAATTTATCTCTACTTCTCCAATTTCCAAAGTGTGGATGAAGAAGAATTTGGTGGACCGTGGGAACTCACCAAGGAAGGTTTTATGACATCTTTTGCCGGTTTTCTGGTAATTAGAATTATTTTTGTCAGTTTTTTTAAGCATAGCTTATCAATTATGTTTACATCAAAAGTTTCTCTGCTCCTTTATGTAGAATGAGATGTGTAAATCGCCTATGATAAAATAAACTTCACAATGCACGAGATTTTTTTTTCCCAACGTGTTACACATATTAACTACACTAATTGTGTAGTTATGAAGAAGGTATAATCCAAGAAAAATATGTCCACATTTTAGTGGGGAGAGATTGGGAAACTATCCCACTGACGCGAGTGACAACACTTTGTACCAGTCCTTAGCCTATTGGACAATTATTTATGATTATTTTTGTCCCTTTTAAAGGAGTCATGGAGGTGAAAATAGTGCTTGGGATGGTAACAGTTTGATTTTTTCTTAAGCAAATTGGTGTCTTATGGCAAGTGTCCTTAAATATACAATGTAGTCTCTATTGCATTCTACGTTTCAAACTACTCGATGGTATTTTGTGTTGCAGGTAACGTGGATCATCATATATTCAGGTCTTAACTTTGACTGACATCGACCGCTGGTCATTATTCGTCATTCCTCAACATCAAGATCATATTGTGCTTCTCGTGTGGCATTAGAAAATGTGTTAATGCTCTCACATTTTATCAACTCGGAATAAACTTTGTTGACCAGTGTATTTTGTACCATAATTACTTCCTTTTTTGAGACTGCTTCAACAACCATATCCATTTTTGACTGTTACTATCCTAGAATGATATTAGACATAATTATTCAAGTCAATATTATCTGTTAAAATATTCCACTGCCTCTATTATAAGTTATTGTTCACTTATTGAGTTTTAAAGATGTTACATGTTTTGTTACCTGTTAAGATGATTTTGTTTTCCACTTGGACGTCCACTCCCTATCATGCTGGTGACGTATTGCAATTGAAGAAATAGTTTTAAACAACTAGAAGGCAACTCTCCTAACTTTTGTTTTAATGATGTTTAGAACAATGATTTTATACAAACCTCTGAAGTTGTATTATTTAGCAAAGATATAAACAAACCAAATAGTACCAAATTTGATTTATATTAAAAATCAACAAATTCGCTCAGCTTGTTTGAATTAATTTAAATAGACTACATGGAAATATCGCAAAAAGATGTTTTTCTTAAAGAGATATTATAACATATTAAACTCATCAATCAATATTGTTCTCAAAGGCTCTTATGTTTAAAGTTCATATTAAAAGTCTTATTTATTTCAGCTAAATGTTTAATATTATGTGTTGGCTATAATTATCGGTCATACATATATGTGACGCTGAGCTGTATGAAATAAACTTCAAATTTTTAAGTTGGTACACAATCTTAAATCTAATATTGATCTTTTGACTCTTAAAAAGTGGTAATCGGCTTGTATTGCATTTGTAAGATAATGCAATAGTTTTTAAAGTTTTTAATTTATTTACTTGCAAATTTATTAGCCTTATGTGGTGTTAGGATTATAAAGTGTATTAAAATGCTCCAATAATAAAATTTATAACTTATGTATATATGTATTCAATAAATAATATTCGAACTGTAATGTTTATTCTTTACTAACAAATGTTGATGTGAACTTTATTCTTCATCAAAACATGACACAATTGTAAAGTACAACAGTGTATTGGGTGACAGGAAAATCAGGGCTTGGGTCTATTAATGGTGGTTAAGTGGTTTCCCATTCTCCTTCTATGCAAATGCGGGTATATTCTTTCTAAAATGCTTACTTCCTCATGCCTACCCCATTAAAGTAAAGTATAACCTGAACAGGAAGTAAGATGTGGTGATAAAAGTGTATTTAATATTTTAGTTTTCAAAAGTTATTCAAATAACCAGTTTCAAGAGAGTTGAACCTAAAATATGGAGCAACAAGTTCAGAAAGGAGAGACCTGGGAGGACATCTAGACCCAGGAATATAACAAAATGAAGAGTATTCTTCAAACACACGCAGGAAACTAGTTGAGTACTGCCGATACCCGGTGGTCATATGGTCTCATGCATCACTCTTGTAATAGACTGGGATATTTAGGGTTAAAATCCAGGTCGGGTGTAGGATAGTAAGACGCAGTGCTGAAAAAACCCTGATGGTTATGACCAGTACACCTTTAACAATTTTTTTTTTTTTTTTTATGTTTCTTTTGTAGTTCTTTGTCCATTCTACAGTAGCCCTATGGCTTCTTTGGTGCAGACTGACAGTTCAGAGCTGACTTTTGACAGTCAACATTTAGGTATATATCTAAATTTTGACTGTCAGAAGTGACAGCTGCTAAACACATGTTTTTTGCAGATCATATGGTTCGGCGTTGGGATACATAATTTGGTCTGGTAACTTTTCAAAGCCGTCAGCTGTGAGCTGTCAGTCAGCACCAAAGAAGCCATGGGGCTACTTTATATGATTTGTGATGTGTCAGCTAAAGCCAGCTATTTCCATGGCCTGCAACTTATTAAATTATCTCTAATACTGCATGTAGCATGGATTACAGTAAAACTAAGATTGTGTTTTTTGTTGCCTTTTTATATGTTTCTATCCAAATTTTTTGTACCTAAATATAAATATAGCAAAATAATTTATAGATATATTTAACTAAATAATAGTATATCTTTATTTTCCATTTAATGCCTTGCGTTTGATTAAATTTATTAGTTGATATTTGGGGAAGGGGGCCTCAACCCTTATGATTCCTCCTCGGCTTTAAGCTCAGCGGTATTATCAACTTTGAAGGTCAAGACTATTTATTTCCTGACAGTGTTATGTAGTTAGGTGATGGTGCCTTTTCTTAAAACTTATATCACATAATGTTCTCATTATTCACCAAGGTGTTTACTGAGTTTGAGAAACAAAAATTACTTTTTGGTGATATTTTTTTTACAACAAAACTCCTTCGTTAAACGGTCAAATATTATAGAATGCATATATAGGCATAATGCACTCACATTCAACATTAAACTTTAACTAGATGGCGAACATTAAGCTTGTCCACTATATCATGGTAAAAACAAGCAGGCAATTTGTGGCTAGTAAATGGCATCATGGGTAGTGGGTGGCTTGACCTTTGACACATTCGTGTTGTTACGATGCACGGGAAATTCTAACAAAAATATTGAAAATTTGTGACTTTTCAGGGACTTTCGTGACCTTTTTTGCAACTCATAACTTTTTTGTGACCCAGTAGACACACTGTTCACTTTCCTTTTAGTATTGACTCTCTTAGGAAACATTTTCACTTTTGAATTGAGCCCCTGAGAATACAAGTGGTGTAAGTCACTTTTTTTCATATTTGAGTTAACAATTAAGCATGTGAAGAATTATTCATTCTGTCAACTTGTAAAGTGGTGTAGGTCATAGTTTATATTTTTGCCGCTAGATTACACTAAATATTTGAGCTTGTTAACACACCAATGCTTTTGTTGACAGAACAAGTGGTGTAAGTCGTGATGTGCTTTGGAATTTAGATGGTCTGGTTCAAATTTCTAAGTTTTAATGACCACACTTAGTGATTCTACAATCGAAAATGAATTAATCAATTCATCATCTGGCTCTGAGTATGATCCAGAAAGTGGAACAACCTCCAATGAAGGTAAGATAATACAATTAAGCAGATACTGAAAATTATTTTATATGAATAATTTGGGTTATGTTTTTATGTTGCTTAAATCTTTTGTAGGGCCTAGTTAAAAATAATCCATTAGGCATTGCTTATTACTAATGCAACTTATATTGTTTCAATATTACTGTTTGCTAACTGTAATTTTTATTTTAGGCGGGAATAACGAACAATAACAAATTCCAATTTCATGTGAAAAAGTTGGGTTTTGTGTTTTATGTTGCTTGGTTATTATTTTTTGTATCCCACAGACATGTTTGTATAACGGTAGTAGGCCTGTCACGGCTGTGAAGAAAAAGAACATGTTGAATCTCCTTCCCTACATCCCACCCATCAACCATGACTTCAATAATCTTTGTATTGATGCAGCTGTACAAGACTAGGGGCCACTTAGTGATGATGAAGATGGGGAGGGGGGACTCAATATCTTGATGAACACATAATTTTTAACACGTGATATTTTTACTTTTTGTCATTAGTTATTTTCAAAATCTTGTTTAGCGTTAGTGATAATAAATTTCTATCGAACTTACAGTGCTACTATGAAAAATAACTTTGTTTAGTCTTTCAAAGTGACGGGAGTGACAATGGCCATGTAATGCGGGTCAAGCTAGGGAGATTTAAATTTAACATAAATAGGGTTAAATTTAACATAAATAAGTTTTTTGATCTGTAATTAATAATTAAAAAACTACCTAACACACACAAACAGCTTTTGAGTTATTTAATTGCCTAATTCTAAAAATTGTTCGCAGCACAAATGGTCTTAAGTCATCAAATAATACAAATAATTGTAAAAATAAATTCTTAACTAGATAAGTTTTTTATATTTTCTAATTTTGATTAGTGCATAAGTTAAGTTGAACCTTTATGTATGCACCTAATTATTTTGAAAAGATTAGAAAAATCTGTGAGTTTTCTATATGGATCTAATGACTTACACCACTTGTATTCTTAGGGGCTCAATTATTACTGTACATGTGGCAAAAGGTACAGGGAAAAGCAATAGTAGGCTATCTAATGGGATGAAAACCATTTTCCTTTTCTCGTTTTAGTTTTTAGCGGCCAAGAAGAGAGGATAATGCCTAGTAAAGCTATTGAGTTGAGCTGAGAAAAGTGCAGAACATGAAATACCTTGGAAGCATGATTGAGGAAAAAGGTGAAAGTGGAGAGGATGTAATGAGAAGAGGACGGCAGGAGGAGGTTCTAAAGGTGTGTTAGATATCTGTTATGGAGAAGAGAAGTGCCCTTGAAGTGTAAGGAAGTGTTGTACAGGGCATACTTTGTGCATCAGAAACATAAACATTGAATGTAAGAGACTAGAAAAGTGGAGGCCATGGGAATCAAGTTTGTGAAGAACACTACCATTGGTCTCTTATTCCTTGGATACTTTCTGTTATCTGCTCCTCCCATATATTTTTTGGTCTCCCTTGTGGTCTTTTCTCTTCATACTTCATCTCCATTATTCTCTTTTATATTCTCTCCTTTTACATCCTCATTCTATCAGCATTCCATCTTGTGAACTCCCTGTACCCCCATTTTCTCCTGGCTTACTTCATTTCTGATCCTGTTTCTCCTCTTGACAGCTAACAAGCTCCTCATAAACTTAATTCCCATGGCCTCCACTTTCCTAGTCTCTTACATTCAATGTCCATGTTTCTGCTGTATATGTATGTGACTTGTGTACAAAGTACGCCCTACACAACACTTCTTTACACTTAAGGTCACTTCTCTTCTACATAGCAGGTCACCCAAAAAATAAACATAGTTAAATTTGCTAAAATAAGATTTTATTTTTACACTAGAAACACAAGACTAAATATCTAAGTGATTTATGGTTTTGTAATCATATTCGTAATACAGAAAATTGGTTAAGTTACACAAAAAGATGGAATAAATTGGAGATTAAAATACTGAACGGACAATCACAATATATATGTCTTAACTGTTCAATTCAAACACATGTACAAATTGTACACTCTCTGGGCGGATTTTTTTTTTTAAATACAAACTTGGTGATAACTATTCTCAAAGTCACACAAAATGCTGCAAGTTAGTGCAGTATTATCTTCTTCCTTATAACAAAAAATGCATATCTTGAAAAGAAAAAACAAGTGGTATGTATAAATATGATATTTACATTTAAATCAGGTTCAGGTGAATATATGACTAGTAACAAAAACCCAAACTCACAGCCAAAACATTCCATTTTGCTCCAAATAATTCAAATCCTAAATAATGTGGGTTATTGTCTACAGTTAAGCTCACAACCAAGACATCACATCCACCTGACCTCGACTGCCCATACATGAAATAGAGTAAATGCCGCACTAACGTTGACCCATTTGTGTGAGAGGAAACGAAAAAAATTTGAACTTGATAATCGTGTTTACAAAACTAGCTTTGTCCAAAAATACCGAGATTGAGTCTTATATTGTTTAACATAATTTATCCAGACAGATTTATTCCTGTAAAAATAGATCCAGGATAACTTAATTTTGGAACTCGAGTCTTAACAAAACTGTAACTTTTCTAAATTTTTTTCCTCTTTTATACATACATACATTTTTTATTGTATTTTGAATAGTTTTATAAATAGTAAACGGTCGATTAACTTAAATATTAAAATAAATAATTTTAAATACATTAAATCTTCTGTGAAAACTTAAAAAAAAACCTTCTGAAAATTTACAGTATTGGACAAAACGAGTTTTGAAAAACTAGTCCTCAATTGAAACAAAAATTCATATTGGACAGTAATGATTAAATTATGTTATAGACTATAGTTTTACTTTGTTCATGTTCAAAATAAACAACATTTACAGAAAAATGCTAACAACAATAAGTCGTTAGTGGTCGTCACTAATCATTCAAGGTGGCCTTATTTACTTGTATACATTTTATTTCATAATAAAAGGAAAAATGGCTATTTTAAATTAAACATTGAAAAGAGGAAATATGGGCAAGGTCTACACACTAGAAAACGGGAGGCCTCAAAGGTCACTGTTAAAAATACAACAAACTACCTCTAGACATGCTGCCATAGTCCAGTTGGTGTTGTTGTTTATTATTATTGTTATTATTGTTGTTGTTGTTATTGTTGTTGTTATTGTTAATAATAATAATAATAATATTATTATTATTAGCACCGCGTCTTACTACCCGTTCGGGTTATACGCACTTACGCTAATGTGTAATGGTAGGGTGATTGTGGGATAAAATGGAGGACCTACAGTTTAACGTGGAATACGAACCACGGTGGAGGCCTGGCATTCCTCACATTCACAAGTTGTGATTAATACACATCTTGTCAGAGGTGAAGGAAGGGTTTGGCAATCAGATAGATCTGTGCCGGGACCGAGGTTTGAACCCTGGACCCCCAGCACAGAAGTCTGACACCTTACCCCTAGACCACCAGGTCACCAGTTGGTGTTTTATTTTCTCTCTCTCTCTCTCTCTGGAGAAAGGAATCAATTCCCCGCAAATTTCATATTCATGTGTTTTTAATTGTGAACTTTGAGGGATACAGTTTTCTGTTAAGTGTGTAGGCCTTGCTTTTCTATCCTTTCAATGATTAATTTTTATCTTATAATTCATAACATATTAATACTAAACAGGAAAAAAATCCTCAATATGGCAAGTTAATGTGAGTAGAGCTATACTTTCACAACAAAACATTTTGGGTCCTAGACTTGATAACCAACACATGGTAAATTAAGTTAAATCTCAAAAGAGTCTTTTTGTTTTTAAATGCAAACTTTTGGAGATATAATTTTAGTCTATAAGTTTTGCCCTTTTCACATCCTTTCAATGTGTGATATTTCAGCCATTTGAGGCTCCTTTTAACTTTATTTACATCCATAAATTTTTATTTTATTTAGAGAAGGGACACATTTTATTTAATAATATGAACATTAAAAAAATATAATTCATATAGTTTACTTTAATGTGGATCCATACATATTTAAATGTAATTTAATGGTGTTTCATCCAAATTCAATTAACCGATACACTCTTTTTCTAAAACCTGGTAAAAGTTGTCTTAGAATTTTTAGAGCTAAGCCACCAATAAGCAACAACTTATCAAAGAGTCTGAATTGAAATGAGATTTTTTTAAATCATATTTTGGTTATTTGTAATAAAGCGCTAGGCTAAATCATGGTTAAAATTAGGAGGGATATCCAGCACACTTACGTTGGTGATACTGGAGTAGAAATTGTCTAGATAGAGCACTAAAAAACACACAAACACATTTTTAAGGATATGCTTTCACTGTCACATATAACTTCATCAGTACTCTCTTGACTTGATGAAAGTTTCTTGTGACAGTGAAAGCTATCCTTAAAAAATGTTTTTTAGTGTTTTATCTAAACAATTTCCACCCAGTATCACCAAGACAAGTGTGCTGGCTTCCCGTTCTAATTTTAGCTTTAATCATATTTAGTGTCTAAGCCTTTTATGAGACTCTGAATCATAGTTTCCCTTTCAGGATTCGAAAAATTCATCTTTAATTTTTATTTCCAAAACACCTATATACCCTTTGGCTCTAATAAATTATAAGGTAAACAAACACAAATTAATGATAATTATCAAATTATATAATTATAGTTTACTCCTAAATGTATTTAATTTGACTTTTGATTTGAAAGTTTGATCCTTGGAAATAATGTAGATCTGTAATTAATTAGTTTCTTATGGATGCAATAGCTGAAAATAATAAAATTCTGTAAATAATGAGATACTTAATTAAAGGAATATTATTAAGAGAACATATCCAAATAAAAAAACTTTATTCTTTAGCTAAAGGTGATATTGAGGTGGTATGGACTTGTGAAGAGGATGAAAGAGGGGTGGATGCTAGAAATGGAGGTGGTGGGCAGGAGGCTATGAGGAAGACCCAGGGACAGGTGGATAAAGAATGTGTGGAGAGGAGAGGAGTGAATTGGGGTGTCGTGGAGGAATAAAGGTGGTGGGAGCATAGAAGTAAATGGAGAGGCTTATGTTCGAGACAGACCCTGCCAGTGCCAGGAAACTATCCATGATTACTTTTATTTTAAGCGTGGATGATTATTTTTTGTGTTACTTTCAAATTGTGACAAAATTAAACCTAAAATAAAGAATAAATAAGTGAAACAAGTGGCCCCTTAAATATTGCTTTAAATATTGGTCAACCATTCTATTCTTTAGCTCAGTATGGATGCCCCAGTTAGATTTTTCTAAATATATATACTTTTCAATATTTTATTTCTGTCGAGGAATAACTAATTTTTGAGAATGTTCCCCCCCATCCTATGTACAACATAGTAACCCATTTAACCCACATGATGTGGTGTAGGATGCAGACATACACAACCACAGATGGAGCTTGCTTGACCCTTGTCTTGATTTCCAGGCTTGTGCCGCCACCTCATTCCGGACGCAAAATGCGCTCCACAAACAGTTTTACATCACGCATTTCCTTAGGGCACACACACAAACACAATTACTTATCATATAAAACATCAATTGGAAAATTTAGTGATGTAATTTTTCTTAGTCCTTAAGGTTTAATGATAGTAAAAGAGCTAAGAAAACATTTGACAATAATTGAGACCACTTTTAACACACAAAAGACCCCTAATGGTGGTCGCAACCTCTAATGTGTCACTCTCGTGTTAGGCTGGATTAACGGTAACAGAGATCAAGGCTCGAATTTTGATCAAATCTATCAGGGGTAATATTTCCTAAATTATCTCACTCTCCCTGCAAGCAAATGCAGGTACATTTCCTGTAAAATTTCTTCTCCCTAATTCTATTCCATTCGTGTAATTAATGTAGGCCCTATGAATTTAACTCACAGGTATTAATTAGACTCGGTGGAAAAGAAACCACGGAAAATTTGAATCTTCTTGTAAACTAATCCAAATCCGAATCTCTAATTTACCATTGAATCTCTAATTTCAAATCTGAATCTTGGGGAAAGTTCTTAATATAAGAGGGAATATAAATGTACTAGAATAATATACAGCAAAGTAACTAATTGATAACATTATTTCTTATAATCCATTCACTAAAACATTCATATATTAATTCAGTTAGTTGTTAAATTACTGGTCTGAGGTCTGGTTGTTAATTTAATCCTATAATTATAATTGGTACTGAATGAACCACCAATAGGCAGTGTTAGAGGTCTAAAACAAATTCCACTTGGAAAATTATTTTTTTTAAAAGTGTTTTTTTAAGAATTCGAGTTTCGAATTTGAAATTTTCTCGAATCCTTGAATCTCCTTAAGGATTCAAGGACCCATCCTTATTGATAAGATCAAAACTCTTGCCACTGATAGAGAGGTAAAACTATGGTATAATCATCATATAAAGTAGCCTATGTGCACTAAAAAAAACTTTGCCAAATTAATGGCAATGGTTTTGACAAGCATAAGATAATTAATGAATTTGTATCATATATATATGATACAAATTCACTAATTATCTCATGCTTGTCAAAACCATTGCCATTAATTAGGCGAAGTTTTTTTTACACTGGGTATTGTTTTTCACCTTGCAACCTTGCTTGTTGTCTGGAAAAAAAACACTTTTTTTTTCTAAGTCAAATTTGACAAATATTATTAGTTTTATGTTATTGAAACATCACATACCCTTAATCATTCTTTAAACTTTTCTTTTGAATGAAACCTAGGTTGAGGGATTGGGCAGTAACTATAGACTTTCTTCAAGAGGCAGCCATTACCTCTTTGTCCAATGGCAGTAATGTAAAGTGTGAACTGTGTTCTTCTTTTTGTTGTATAAGCCATGTTGTGTTTGTCCCTTTTATATATTCTGGCCATCTTTTGTGTACCTTCTTACAAATATAATACCATTTCCTCAGAAAACAAAAAAGAGGTTTTCCTTATAGAAACACACTCTTTTAATACTCCCTTACTATTGTGTAATACAATAATATTTTTATGACACTTCAAAAGTTCAAATGTCCTTATAATAGTTGCACACACTTGTTCAAGTTTATAAAGGAAGCGTACATTCAAACAAGATGTAAATTGAAGTTAGTCTGGATGTATCCATTGGTAGTTGAACATATTTTTACCTTGTATGTATGCATTAATATATAACAGCATAGCAATCTAGTATCATACGTTCACCATCATAAAAGCAGACCCTAAGTCACAGGTAGATGTGGTTTTAATGTTAAGCACAAGTAGCTGATGATTTCACACTTACAGCCTAGAACTCTTGACTTAAGCTATGAGTAACAAATAACCCTAAGCACGGGACTAATCCTGCATAGCTCAGTAGTAGCACAATGGTGGTCTCGGGTTTGATTCCCATGATCATGAGTCATCTTTCAATTAATTTCAATTCATTCATAAATGAAGTGCATGCACATCTCATAAAACACGTTAATATAATCTTACTTCATCAGAAGAAGAGTGCATCATTCCTCGATATGTCTTGAATTCGGCTTGCTTCAAGAATTGTTTCATCATTGATGCAGTGAGCTGCCCCCACTTGTACGGTACAATGGGGTCACAGTCTCCATGACACTGTAGATATGGAATGTCTGTGTTACCCAGGGCAGCCTGAAAATATCAGGACAGCCAACATAAAAATACTAATGTGACTAATTGTTCTATTAGGCCAGAATGTTTTAATATTACAAAAAAATAAAATAAAATTGAAAACATAATTAACTTAAGTTGGGCTTAAATTCATGTATAACACAATGTGCATAACACATAGTGCATAGCACATATTGCACAATAAGTTGAAACCCATTATTTTCAATGATAGCGTTCATAACTGATACATAGTGAATCGTGCAGATCATATAAGGTTGTTTTAACTTTTTATGTTTAATGCATGGATTTGTTTTAGCGTCAATGACTATGATTTCATAATATTTGGTTGAAAATAAAGAGAAATTACTATAGTTTTGATTCTGGTATTGATAAGTAGATCTACCATAATATTCACGAGTCATGACAATTATAAAATTAGAACCAAATAAAAAAATAGAATTTGATTTAATAGTTTAAGTATCACTTAAAATTAGGTTAGTTTCAAGTTTAAAAAATATACAGTTTAGTGAGGTTTTTCAAGTGAACCCTTTATTGAAGTATTTATGGAGACCATAACTAGTAGTGCAAAGAGGTTAGGCCAAGTTCTATGAATAAAACACTTTATTTAAGTAAAACTTTAAAAACTAAGCCTATATTTCTATTATATAAACTGTTGTATTTTTCTTATGAGTTGTACACTGTACACTATGCACTACTTACTTTTAGATAAGCTTTATGTATTAATATAAACTTAGCCTTAATATCAAACACTAATTGAAGTAGCAGAGAATGTCTTAGTTAAGCTTATATTTATTTGAAAGCCGCCTCGGTGGCGTAGTTAGCTAGCGCGCTAGTTTCTTGTTAAGCTAGACTGCCGAGGATGGGGAGATCGAGGTTCGAATCTTACTCGGGTGATCTGGGGGTGGTTTATCTTGAATGGTTTTCCACTCTCCCTCCACACAAATGCGGGCTCACTTTCTATATATTCAACCTTCCCAATTTCTAGCCCATTACCATAATTAGTACTTAAGCGTATAACCCAAACGGGTAGTAAGACGCGATGCTAAGTATTATTATTTGTTTGAATAATGAGTTATCATCCTAAGTTTCTAAAGTCAACCAATTTAAAAACTCAAATTATATGTATGTGTTTACAAATTATTTCACTCTTTTCGGTATTTTTTAGCACCCATTCAGGTTATACAGTTATGTAGTCATTACTCTACTCAGTTAAGGATTAGGAAAGTTGAATTTAGAAAAAGTGTACCCACATTTGCATAGAAAGAGGGTGGGAAACCATTTAGAAAAAACCACCCTTAGTACACTCGACCAGGATAACCACCCCAATCTCCACTGTCATTGACAGTCCAATCTAGCAGAAGAGTGACACCTTGGGACCATGCGGCTACTGAACAATGTCAATAATAATTCATTTTTAATCAATTTTCAAAATGAAAATTAGCAACCACTCATTCAAATGAAAATTATTCGTTGTTTTATAGGACATAATAACGTAATATGTTCTATAAAAAAAACTAATAATTTTCATATAACATAATTTACATATTATATATTTGCTCCCTTTTTATTTTTATAATTAACTTACTGCAGGGAAATTTTTATGCAAAGGCAACCAACAAGAGAGTGCCACAACCCCAGCCAAGGGTTTGGAATACATTAGAGCAGAGTACAGGGCCAGTGCGCCTCCCTGCGAAAAGCCACCAATCACAATGCGGTTCGACGGGATTCCCGCCTTCACCTCTTGTTCTATCATGGAGTGCACTAGCTCCGTTGCTCGCCGAATACCTTCCTCATCCTCTGGACCATTTGCATCCAATGTCCGTAGGTCAAACCTAGTAAAGACAACATGGCCAAGGTCAGTTTGAATTTAAATGCTGAAATGATCCCTTTGAAATATAGAAACGCGCATTTGATACTTTCTACAAATGCTAGCAATAAAATTGAAGACAAACCAAATATAATGCCAAAATGTAGAAACAATTTACTCTCAATAATATGACAAGAATGTTCTTATAGTACATAATAATTTAAAGCATCTAAAAGCCAAACCAAACATAAATTAAAAAATTAAATTAATCAAGAATTTTTTTCGAAGGCTTTCATGAATGTAATGTGTTAACTTTAAAATGGATTTTAAAAGATTACAAATAAATTGTGTGATCAATTTATGTAGCATCAGAAACTAGCAAGGAATTTTATAAAAAAAACTTTTGGTTATTAATTATGTAATTGCATTTATGAAACAATGCAAAAGTACAAACATTAGTTTGTGGTGAATAAGTCCAAAGTAATATTTTGTGAATATTGGTTAAAGAAATTTTACCCTTACTACTATTTTACTAAAAACTAGTATAAAATCATAATAAAATGGTTTTAGAATTTGACTATTAATAATGATCAATTTAGTGTTTGTGTTGTATATTGTTTGATGAAAAGGTTTGATTATTATCTAAACTAAGTAGTTTGAACACAAGTGGCAATGAATGGTTATTTGGTTAGTCTGTCCAAATGACATGGGAGGTCTGGGGTTCATTACTGATTAGTTGTGCAAAAGATTGGTTTCCGATACTGTGATTCCATATCTTTCTCCAGAGTATATGTTAGTTAAATTTATTTTGTGTACTCTTCCATGATTCTACCCATCAGGTTGAACCTTTACAACACTTTGTGTGTGATGTATCACCATATAATTCCAAACGATTTTCAAGTTGTTGGACCAAACCATTACAGCCAAATATTAATGTCATCATCAACAACTTTCAACCTGTGAACAGGTCAGTTTAGTAAAATGCCTTCATCTTCCTCCTTTAATAGTTTCTACTCTTCTCCTTTTAATTGCACACTTTCTGTTATCTAATCCTCCCAAATTTTTCTTCGTCTAACTTGTGGTCTTATTTAAACATACTTCATCTTCAACATTCTCTTTGGTATGCTCTCTTTTTTCCATACTTATTAACGTGATTAATTTCATCAATATTAACATGATGGGCTGTATTCAAAGACTAGGCGGGGATAAAGTAAAGATGAGGGGGTTCAACCCCCTCAAAATTTGGCATTCTTTTATTAATACGGTTTTATTTACTGTTATAAAAATCGAAACTAAAGTACAAAGTAAGTCTTATTCATTATAAAAATTAAATATAAAGGAACTTTTTAGACAGTTATTTAAGTCCAGACTAAAATAATTTTCATATATTTACATGTAAAGTTATGTGAACTGCAATTCTCTCTTTTCATATAACGTACATTAATATGGTAGAATCCAGATTGAGCGCGGTCTGATATATTGCAGATTCAGATATAACACTGTGAAGAGTATATATCCCGAAAACAAAAATCATTATTACTGTATCAGTGAAATTCTTACTTGTAGAGATACAGTAAATAGAACGATTCTTCATTACCATTTATCGCTAGGCTTAATTATTTGACCACCAGGAAACATATAACCCAAGGCAAGCATCGCTGTCCTTGAAATCCAGCAGCCAATCAGCCACTACTTGCTCTCCCTCACCCTCTTATCCACAGGTGTAAAGTCCATGTATCATACATTTGCATGGTGCATAGCATTCACTATAGACGATTTAATTACAATTGTACTAGTTTTTAAAAATAAGACTGATTTTTAAACATTTAAAATAGTTTCTTAAGTTACTTATTCACAAAGCAAAGAGTAGTATCACCATGGAAACGTTTCAAATATTTTATCCCCTTGAACCCATAAACTTCATCCTGGCAACGATGTTGGCTACATTACTTACCAAGATGGCATTCTGAAGCCCGCATTCAAAGTGACAGGCATGGTGGGTCTGAAACATAATATAACAAAAGGTTACTTTATTAATGTGAATGTTTAAAACTCATAAGTGTTACCTGAAGTGTGGCACATGTATATGATGTACAGTGACGTAGCCAGGATTTCATTTCGAGGGGGGAAGGGGGGTCTAAAAGAAAGTTTCTTCTTCTCCCATCCCTGTTGTAACCCCCCCACCTCTTGCAACCAGTGCAAGTACACATAGAAATTGTGTTAAATCACAGATCTCGGAACTAAATATAGCACTCTATGGGGCCGCCTAAAATTAACTTTTTCACATGTAACTAAAATTTGCACTAAATTGTGCCACTTAAAAGTAATTAAATTTAATTAATGTCGAGGAGTGTACCAACATACTCAAACAGTCACTATCGTTCTAGCAAGGCACCAGCCAGACTTATCTTGTGCTTTGCTTCGAATTAATTCAATTTACTTGTGCAGTTGTGTTTCGGTCTTGCTAAGTATCGTTCTTGCATATAATAAAATTAACTTCTGTCTTCTAACGCCCGTGAACCAAGATTTGAGGGGTGGGAGCCCCAGGACACCCCCC
>CABFWB010000167.1:435231-447233 GCA_902151455.1 Timema bartmani | reverse complement strand
GTATTTTCCAGTGAATCATGCAAACTCGCATTATTTGTTTATAGGACCTGTCCAAAAATTCAACCATAGGGTTTGAGACGTCGGGCGCTTGGTCCCAATCTCGTTCAACGAACAAATTTCGAGATCCGACATTACACGGCTCGCAGGTTGGTCATAAGGCTTTTAACTAAACATAAGTTTTATTTAAAGTGTATTGAAATATATTAGTCAAAAGAGGACAATAATAATGTATTCATCAGTGTGTGTGTGTCTGTGTGTGTGTGTGAAACAATTAAAGTGCACCCCTTCCCCACCAACTACAGTCTGATTTTCATAGGAAGCCCGTTATTTAAAAACTGTAAACACGTGTTGTCATAATGGCGGGAAAATAATATCACGATTGTATTTACATTCTTAATTACTTACTCTAAACTATAGCAGTAGGAACTTGAAAGTTCACTGAAGCACTTAGAAAAGTACGCCACCTATCCCTATATTGAGCTATTTCTATCCAGTCCATCTCATTACATCCTATCCCTTTAAGGTCCATTCTGATGTTATCTTCCCATCTCCGTCTAGGTATTCCCGATGGTCTCTTCCGATTGGGTGTGCCAGCAAATACCCTGAACAAGGTTCTAGATTCTCCCATTCCCCCTGCATGTCCTGCCCACCGTAATCTACGAGACTTGACTATCCTAACAATGTCTTGTGATAAGTACAGTATATATAACTCAACGTTTTGTAACTTCCTCCACTTCCCGGTATGTTCATACATTTTTTGATCAAATATCTTCATAGGCTCCTTGTTTTCGAACCCTCTAAATCTGTTTTCGTCATGTAAAGTAAAACACCACGTTTCACACCCATAGAGAACCACCGGTAAAATTATTTACATTCTTAGCCAATTTAAATAGTGATTTAAATATAAATTATAAATTAATCGATAAGGAAGTATTATTGAAAGCTTTTGATAACTTTTTAGATGTACATGATAATTAATAAATCACCTAAGACATATTTCTAGAATGACAAATTTTAGTGACTTTCACAGGGCCGCAACTAGAGGCTTGAGGGCTCCGGCCCCCCCCTCACCTCTAAATACCACATTCCCACTTTCTTTTTAAAAAAATATAAAATATTTTTGAGAAATGTCCTCCTCACTCATGGGCCCCCTATGTTCGGGGGCCCTGGTGCACTGCCTCACTGTCCCGGTGGTAGTTATGGCCCTGGACTTTCAATCAATGTTGGAAGTTGAACGTGGGTTTCTTCTATTAATCAGGGTTTAGTTGGGAAATCCCAACAAATCTTGACGCAAACAAGTAGGCCTACGTCCACGTGGACACTGCTGTTTTAATTATTTTTTCCCACTCCTTGTTTTACTAGACCTACTTATCAGGAATAAACGCATTCTAATTACGTTAATACCCGCTTTAGTGGTAGAATAGTCTAAGGCGTCACTCTCGCATTAGACTGGGCTGCTTACGAAGAGATTGAGGTTAGAATCTCGGTCAGGTATCCCAAGTAGGTTTTCCTTAAATGGTCTTTTACTCTCCCTAAACGCAAATGCAGGTACACTATTTCTTAATTCAACTTTCCGCATCCATAACACATGCATAATTAGTTCATATGCTTATAGCCAGAACGGGTAGTAAGACATGGGGATAGAAAAAAAATAAAAAAAATACCCTAGTGACTTAGGCATGAGAAAAGTAGAATTTAGAGGATAAGTACCTGCTTTTGAATGGAGGGAGAGTGGAAAACCATTTAAAATAAAAAACTTAATACATCCAGTCGAGATTCAATCTCTGATACCAGCAAACAGATACAATTAACGAAGATCATGTTGGTTATTACAGGCATACCCAGACTTTACGACGCTTTTCAACTACATCCGGACTTGTGACGTTTGCTTCCAAGATACGACACTTTAGCGACATGATGCTACCGCTAGGGTTCAGCATTTTGTACGCTTACCCTTTTTCTTAAAATAAGACGTACGGTGCTTTATCTTAGTTACAAAATTTGCTATTTACGACAATTAAGTCCATATATGACAATATTGCAGTTAAGTCCATGAATCGATAAGTGATGAAAAGGATGCATCGCTTCGAGTTGCGACGATTTTAGAGTTACGACAGTGGTCTAGAAAATAACCTGTCGTAAGTTTGGAGGTACTTGAAACTCGTTGATCCAGGTATGATCAATCAAGCAAGGTCCATCCATAGTTCACACGATGCTCACTCTTCAACAGGATAGTAATCCGACACTACTTGACTTCAAAGGAGATGTAACTTACTAGCGTGGATTAACATATTGAGAGAATCAACTTAAAATAATATGCTCTTATAATCAAATGAATTTATTTTTTGAGAATAAGACAACCAATAAATATTTTTATTTATGATTTAATGCACTCTCTGGATACACATTTTGAACAAAAACTTATGAGCTACCCGCTTCAGTGGCCGTTTGGTCTAAGGCACTACTCTCGCAGTAGACTAGACTGCCAATAGGTTCGAATCTCAATCGTGTGTACTAAAGGTCGTTCTTCCAAAATGGTTTTCCACTCTCCCTCCACGCAAATATTGGTGCATTCCCTCTAAATATAACCTTCCTAATATCTAAAACCATAAACGAATTAGCACATAAGCGAACAACCCGAGCGGCTAGTAAGGTGTAGTGCTAAAATAAAAAAGTATGAGCCAATTTTAGAAAAATTCAGAAATATTTAAAAATCAGTTACCAGTACACTACCCTTAAATGGAGGGAGAGAATCAAAATTCAAAAAATACCTTAAGGTATGCCCGTATAGGCCTAGCATCTAAATATAAAGTTTTAACCAAATCCATTAAACTATTTTGGCTATATAGCCTCTGGAACGGACGGACAAATGGAATATTTATTGTAAGACCAACTTTTTTTGAGCTCAGGTGCACATAAAACCTAAAAATCCATTATAATCTTTAGGGCAAAAATTCTAACGATTATGATACTTTCCATACACGATAAAGTAATATAAAGCTTTAAAGTATAAATATCTTAAAAAGCATTTGTAATAGCCTAATCATTGTAATATACTTTCTCGGTTAAAAATGTTTGTTCTTTTTTAGGCAGGCACGCATTATACTAATATACTAAATGCGTCTCGATCCCAAAAGAACCAGCAGTCTGAAGTTATTCTAGAACCACAGGAAATATTAGCGTAAGTAAACTCGATTTACGTCTTACTAACCAACCAGATTATTAGAGTATTTATAACGAAGAGTAAACAATTAGGGGGAACACACACGCATACGTGTGGAAAGAGAGTGGGAATTTTTTTTAAACGCCCTCCCTGAGATTCAAATCAGACCTCCTTTTTTCTAAGCAAACCAGATAAGACGAGACGACGTCATTTTCACATGGACCAACTGGTGAGGGTTATATATTATAAAAACTAATACAACGAGGATGAGATGGTGAGTGTGTACACTATGTTGATCACTGTGTTGAATTGTTTAGTCTGTACGCCTCCCCCTCCCAGATCGCCAAAGGTGAGACGGTGAGCTTAGCTGGTCTGTACCCTCAGCGCAACACTCTGTTGATCCTGGTGGACACGACAGCCCCGTTAGCCAGGATCCAGCCTCAGAGCGCTGCACCAAGTCAGACGGAGGGGGACAGCGATTCTTACAGCGAAGAGGAGAACATGAGAGGCAGAGGCAAGGGGTCTACTCAGCAGGACGTGGAGTGCGACAGTATAGGACCGGTGGGTGCCCCTTAGCATGGTTATTTACAATAACTGGTTGTTATCGATCAATTCGACACAAGGTAGGTTATTAACAACTGCTCGTTTAACACACATGACCCAGAAGGACGAAGTACGATCCCAACCAGCTACATTAAAAAAATAATTAGGCATTCCATTAATGTGACATAATACCTAATGTTCGAATCCCACTTAAGCTTTGTATCAGTACAAAGTAATGTTACCTTTGCGTGAGCATCAAATATTACTATGGTAAGATTCTGTTAGGAAGGGACTTTTAGAAAATACAAACTTTTTTTATGGTCAACAATAATATAACAACCGCTTCTGTGGCCGAATTGGTTAAGGAGTCACTCCCATGTTAGACTAGCCTGCTAATTATGGGGATATCTGGGTTCAAATTCCAGTCGGGTCTATTGAGGGTGGTTTTAACTAAATGGTTTCCTCCTCTGCTTCTCCGTAAATGCTGGTAAATTACCTCTAAAATGCTTCCATCCTCTTTCCTGCACCATTAGATTAATGATTATATATATATATATATATATATATATATATGATATGACTAGCTATGTGCAGTTACAGATTATTACTGACTTTTAAATGACTGGCTTCAATAAACATTGAAACGAGAAGAAAAGTGTAAAGGATATGCATTTAAAAGTAAAATGTATCACCAAAGAGTCCCCATTTTGAACACATCACATATATTTTGGGGCCCATCAGTCACTTCTTTGGAAGTGATCTACTCTCTTGCCCTTTCTATATTTCGTTATACCGGTGGCCCAAGGTAAAGTAGCCCGCCTCCTATATCCAGCAGGTACCTCACTCTGAATTGGAGGAGGTCAATCCCCTTCCACCCGGTCTTGTGCTTTAGACAAGCAGTTCACTTGCTCATTTTTCATGTCACAATATGGGTGGAAGGGGATTGACCTCCAATTCAGAGTGAGGCGCCTGCTGGATATAGGAGGCGGGCTACTTTTCCGTGGGCCACCCTGTATGTTGTAATGTCAGTTTATAATACTTCTTAGAAGATTATAGCACGGTTTATTTCAGGTGCCAGAATGGATCAGAGCAGAGCTCGCCGAGTCAGAGGCTGTGTGGACAGGATTCAGTGCTTCTCAATCCAAGCTGTTTTGACGACACAGCACAAGCATCCAAGTGACAAGAGCAGTGATATACAACATTAGGCACCCACCTTTAATAAAGTTCTTACCGGGAAGACAATATCCATACAGCCCGCATTCAAGGCACAGCCATACTTGCAACTTGGGTACGAGAATATCTGCCCATATTATTTATATGGGTGAACCAAAGTCTCACACTTTTGCGACCAGGTTAGGCAGTAGAGGTATTGTATGACCACTCTCATTATATAACAAGCCTTTGTATGCTGGCATCCTAGACGCAGGAACATACATGTGTGTGCTACCAAGCCGACAAACCCATTTAAGAGTCTGGCGGAAATTTCCAATTTTGATTATATTATCGCTACTCTTTGAGATAAAAAAATAACTTATCACAGGAAAGATGTAGGACTCTTAAAAATAAATTACTTTTATTTGAAATAATATTTTATAAAATCAATACTTTCCAAGCAATAATAAAATATATATTTTTAAAATAAAGTTTTTGGAAATGGGAGTTGAAAATGCACAGAACAAAAATAATGTTTCTTTAACAGTATGTATTATTTCGTGCATGCTTTTTGGTGAAATGCAATGTTCTTTTTTCTCCATTATGTTTATTTATATAACAATGTATAATATTTCGTTTCACATATCTTATGAATAAGTATAATTTAGATAAAGGAGCAAAAACGTCTGTGCGGTGCACCGTACCATTTATTTACAAGTGTACAATCATTTTGTGAGCACATTCCCTCCTTCCTCACCCTTAGCAGCAATACAGTAATTAATTTAATTTTCAACCATTTGGCCACTTGAAAATTTAATAAGATATTTTGTAAATATAATTTTATCTGATAAGAATAGTGTTCAGTAAATAAAATGTGTTATGAACTTTTTCTATTTGCACTATTATTTTATAATAAATATCCATTGTGTGCATCTAAGTAAAAACTTTTACAATTCACACACCTAATTTTGTTTAAATTTCTACAATTTCTGCCGATTGAAGATACGTTCAATAAACTTCATAGCGTATTAAATTGGATGATAATTTTTATTTTGTGACAAACATGAGACTTGTACTCATACTTTTTTGTAGCCTTACCAACAGATTAAATATACCATACTATATAATGCCGTAGCAATAATTTCGGGGGGGGGGGGAGTACATCCCTCAATTGCCGAAGGCTAGAAAAAAATTCTAAATGATAAACAGATCTAAAAGCTGTATAAAGTGTTTTTTATGCCAACATAACCCCTTAACTGCCAAAGAATAGGACAAATTCTGAATATTAAACACCTTTAGAAGCTCTCCAAAGTGTTTTTTATAGTAAAATAATCCCCCAACTGCCAGAGGATAGTTAAAATCTATATATTTTAACACCTATAGAAGTTCTCCAAAGTGTTTTTATGGTAACATAAGGCTTAACTGCTGAAGGCTAGGAAAAATCTATGTATTTAAACAACTCTAGAAGCTATCTGAAGTGTTTTTATGGCAGCTCGCTAATTTGTACTTTTACCTTAATTTTGATATTGTTTGAACCATAAATAAAGCCATATATATTTTGTTCATAATATTTTGGTGGAGGGGGTTTTAACCCCCTTCCCCTTGAATACAGTCTTGATACTATATTAGATGCCATCCCAACTGGTAGCGTGTATTGTGCTTTAATGGGAGATTGACGTGGTTGATAAAAAAACAACTTTCACTCTATAAAAATTCAAGACTATACTTTGAAAAATATACAAAATAGATAAAATATACACTATAATACCAAAAGTAAGTATCCAATCACCGAGTTAAAAAATTGTATGCACGGTACACAAATATTTTGGATATCAGAAATAAATAATCATATATGTATCAATCATTTGATTTATTTAAAAAATACATTTATATATGAATGTACATTTGAGTGATAATTTACAAATTAGTTATTATTGTAGTAGGAAAACTTAAAATATTTGGTAATAAAGAGAAAAATGAAGAAGCATTAGATATAAATTATTTTGGTATGGATATAGCCGTGCACTCAGGTATAGTGGATCTAAGGCTTCTTCGGTGGTGCTTGACAGCTAGTCAAAGTTAACAGACCAAATTAAGTATCCCAACACCAAACCATATGATCTGCAAAAACATATGTTTAGCAGCTGTAAGAATGCTACCTTTCAGGGTAAACTAAGGGTATATCTTTGAGATGAAATTAATATAGGTGAAAAACAACATTTGGACACTAGAAACAAGAATGAAATTCTTGGGTTTGTGTGCAAATTCCATGCCACTGAGCTATCCAGGAATTATCCCATTCTTCCCTCATAATTTAAGATAGTGTCTGTGATATCATGTGAAATTAATTGATTACTTAGATATCTCTTTATCTAAATAAAGAAAACCTCTTTTCGCTTTATGAGGCAATTGCATTATATTTGTAAGAAGGTACAGTAAGGTAGATAGAAACATATAAAAGGAACGAACACAATATGGCATTTACAATGAAAAGAAGAAAACAGTTCACATTGCTGCCAATGGGCAAAGAAGTAATGGTTGCCTCTTAAAGAAAATCGATCGTCACCACCCGATCCCCCGACCTAGCTTTCATTCTATCGGAACTCATCAGGGAGGAGTGTGAAACGCACAACGCAACTTCCTAAAAAAGGAAACCAAAAAAACACAAAAGGGAGAAAATGGAAAATTGTAAAGAATAATAGGACACATAGGAACATTTAAAAGGTAAACCATAAAGGACAAACACAGGAAAAGGACATTGAACATGTTCCTATCTATGTGTCTTGGTCAAATATTGCTTCATTACAAACATTGAATTTAATTTTCTTCACATGGTGAGAATATTTCTCAAATATCTGTCGAGGATGTCCTAGAATTTAATGACAAAATTTTATCTCATTTAAAAAGTTTGTTAAATTATGCCGCTATGTTCATGAATAATATTCAACAATTGTTGATATCACCAAATGAATAAAATTAAACTCTATGTTTTCACTGGATCAATTTTTTAATTATTTTGACCTAAAAAGTGTTTTGCTATAAAAATTGCAAAAACACTGGCCTTTTATCACATTCCCTAAATACCCACCTTAAGATACTTAGCACACAGCACAGGGCCTAACATAAAATTAAATGAGATAAAAAGTGTTTTTCTTTAATTATTAGATATCACTAGGTGAAAAAGTATTTACAAATAGGGTTTCTCCAAAAATGGCAAATTTATTTCTACTTCATTATTACTATTTAGCAATTGATTTAAATTATTCCTAATTCTAAAACATATACATTATAAAATACCAATATATTAATTTCTCAAATTAGTTTAAAAGTGAATTTGATAACTATATTATTCTCTAAAATTAGTTTTTAATTGAATTTGATGAATATATTACTCTGTAAAATTAGTTTTTAATTGAATTTTATGAATATATTACTCTGTAAAATTAGTTTTCAATTGAATATGATAGTAACATTAACAATTATATAAAACATTTCTTATATTTAGAAGAAGGTACATGAAAGATGGTTTAGTGACTAAAATAGATTGTTTTTGTAAAGATCTATAAATAAATAAATAAATAAATATATAAATACAGTCATTTAAAATCCAAGTATTTCCCAGTGCGAAAAATTTATGAATAAAAATTATTTTCAGCAATTAATATGCTTTATGGTAGTGACATGGCATATGCTAAAGTATTTTTTAGACATCTTACTGTCTTACATGAAGTAGGCTTGGTTAAAAAAGAAAAAAAAACCTTATACATTTTAGCGCATTGTCTCTATTCTCTGGGAGTAATGAAAAGTAAGCTGTAAATTGAGCAATACAAATTGAAACAAAATAAAAATAGCATCATAAAAGAAGTTTCACTCTTTGAATTGGTTTTCTTTTCTTTATTTGTAGAGTTTCTTCCCGAAAAGATGAAACATTGGGCTTGATACGGGTTTCTTCATCAGGTTCAGCTTTTATTTCAAGCTAAAACAAGAGACACACACCACAATATTATGAAGAAATGGAAAAATACTTTGTCATTAATATATATATCGTGACCAGTGTCAAAACCAATAAATTGAAAGCATCCTGGTGACAGGTGTCGTGAAGGCTAGCTTCCTATTGGGTAGAGGGAGCTAGAGTCATTTGCTTTTTTGGTAAACCCTACAGAGTTACTTTATGAAAGAAAAAATAAATTTTAATGGTGCAATCCTTCAACATTATTTCTGAAAAGCGCGTGATGCTCCATGAATGAAGTCTTAAAAGGATAATTTACATACAATTTATAGAAGAAAAATAACTTCATCCATGACTTTTTTACATATATGAGAGGGGTCCAAATCAGTATCGTTACAATACATAATGGACAAAATTAACCAACTTGACTAGGAGTTGCAGGGGCAAAATAATTTAATTACCGATGCTTGTAATCACATCAAAGCATTCTGAATAAAATTATTGTTGTTCGAGTGCCAAATGAGAAATAACAATGCCCAACATTTTTCATTGTTTAACGACTTAAAAACTGATCCTCCTAGGGATTTCTCGAAGTACGCTGATGAAATAAAATGAAACTTGAAGCAGCATTTGATTGTCGTGTCGCAGAACTCTCAAAATATGGTAAAGTGTTCGAGATATTTTTTTCTTCTCCATTTCACGTTTACGTTTCTACTGTCCCGGAAACTCTGCAGATGGAAGTAATTGATTTACAGTACAAAAGAGAATTAAAACACATTCAGGCCACAACATCAAAACTAAACTTTTACAACACATATGTGACAGTGGCAAAGTATCCCTAATTGAGACTTTTTGCACAAAAAATTGTGAGCGCCTTTGGATCCACATACATTTGTGAAACATTTTTTTTTTCAAAAATGAAATTTAATAAAAGTAAATCTCGAGCTTCAATGATAGATGAAAATATGGAAACTCAATTAAGGTGTGCAACTACCAATATTGAAGTAGATTTTAAAATAAATAATCAGTGATCGCAAAGAAAAGCAAGTATCTCATTAATGTATTTAATATGTTTATTAGATTTTGTTTTCTATTTTTAAATTTTTTATTTTATGTGTGGTCCACAGAAAATTTTAGTTCGTCAAAGTGGCCCGCCTAACGAACGAATGAACGGGCCTGATTTAGGTAGTATGAAGATATTTTTTTTTGGTCAAGAGTGATACAATTTTACTGTAATATTAGTGTTATTTTACAGGTATTGATAATCTCTATGAAAATTTACAGTTGAAGATAACATGACTTGATGTATTAATATTTTAAAGTTGTTTTAGTGACAATCTAAATCGTCATATGATCCTTCCTACCAAAATCTTATACATAGCCCTTCCGTCTTGTTAATTAAAACCACTTTCTGCAACCATTTATGTCTATGGACTTGTAAATATATATTATGTGGTGGGGACGGGAAGGCCAAAGGACATAGCCATACTTGCAACCTGGCCCTATGACAAAAACGCTACCAGGACACCAATATGTCATCAATGTTATTTATATGGGTGACTCAAAGTCTCTCACGTTTGCAACCAAGTCGCTGTAGCCAGCTACATGTGTAGTATGGCACCGTCATATGTAACAGATAATTACGTGCTAGCATCCTGGTCGCAGGGAACAGGTCGCAAGTATGCCGTAGCCTAACTTATGTATAGATATTCATTTCTTTTAGAACAAACATTTAGGTAACAATATCATAATTTTACACATCCACAAACATTAAATAAAACAATTTTTACATTTTTTTAAAAACTAGTTGGCATTTGATTAATAGTTTAGACAGGTAAGGTAAGAGACAAAACACAAAAAATAAAATAAAAATTAATAGTTATATATTTATATACACACACAACTATATACATATTTTATTTTTTTCACAACTTACCTGTGGTTCTTTATCTACTTTTCTCTTTTCAGGACTTTGTTTGTTGATAGCCAAAACAGTTTCTTCCTCAGTTACACGATTTTCTTCTCTAGCATCATTCTTCTCCATATTTTCATCGGTAGTTTTAACTTGAACACTACTTTGCCTAAAATAGAATAAATAGAGCCCACAATAGGCATTTTTTAGGAAAAATATTTAAGATTTTATAAAAATAAAAAATCGGAACATTATAAATTTATTTGCCCATAAGTAATAAAAACACACCCAAATCGATGGTCACATAGGCTAGCCCGTCATTATTTTATTATAATGGATTTTCGATGCTGAGAGATTGGAGTTTGAATCAAATCCTGGTAGTGTTTTTTTTTCCTTTCAAAAAACTGTTTCCCACTTTCCCTCCATGCAAATGTGGATACATTTCCACTAAAAATGCTACCTTCATGAACTATATTCTATTAGAATATAATAAGTGTATGTGTACAAGCTAATTCAACTGAGTAATATGATGCAAAGAAAAAAATTAAAAAGAAACCCATCTTATTTTATAAATATTTATGAAAGTAGTTTCTAGCACTATTTAGGCACTGAAAATACATGACAATTTGATGCTGGGATCACAATCAACTTAACGGTCACTTAAGGTTAACTTAACTTAAATTAGCGTAAAGGTTCTTGTGTTTTTAAATGGACGTGATCACGATGAAGTTAACTTAACTTAATAGATAGATGCCCTGGTAGGTCATTCACGCTGAGTGAATGTTACATGAAGGGTATCACATGATCTAACCAGCCAATCATTATGCAAGCGACGTCTACAGGGCTATTTAGTAATTCATCTGTTGGTTTTATGACTAAGGCTTACTCTTTAGATTTAGTCCTAGTGATTGGACATTGAAATAAAATAATTAAACTAAACGAAAAAGTTTAATGATGAATATTTATTATATCAATAGAAAACAGTAAACATTCACATATCATAAACACTAATACATTATTATTATTATTTAGCACCGCGTCTTACTACCCGTTCGGGTTATACGCTTAAGTACTAATTACGCTAATGGATTAGGAATTGGAAAGGTTGAATTTAGAGGAAGTGAACCCGCATTTGCGTGGAGGGAGAGTGGAAAACCATTTAGGAAAAACAACCCCTAGTTCACTTGACCGAGATTCAAACTTCGATCTCCCTGTCCTAGGCAGTCGAGCTCAACATGACTAGTGCGTTAGCCAACTACAGCACCGAGGCGGGTAACAACACT
>CABFWB010000167.1:373679-433563 GCA_902151455.1 Timema bartmani | reverse complement strand
AACTTAAGCTTTAAACTAATAATATTAATAAATACTAAATAATATACTAATATTGGTTTTGTAAAGCACCCACAAAGAGGCCGTTTCTAATTTTATTGCTAGTCTACAAGCAAAATATTTAGAAATCCTTGTATTTGCTGTCATTTTCATTAGAGATTTAAAATAAAGTAGCCTTGACTTTGAAAGGAAATTCTTCACAAGGATTGGTCGAAACAGCACAATTGATGACGTTTATGGTGACGTCACCATAATCTTGCCACCAGTTTGCGCCTTGTTTAGTGAATACGGAAATGGAGCAAATAAATAAGGCGCATCTTGGGGAGCATCTTGGGCGCAAAGTTGCGCCATTTCTATACTTGCGCCGGAGCAGATTTGCTCCCGCTAGTGAATCCAGGCCCAGGATGGTAAAAAATTACCATTATTGGTGAAGATTTGTAATTGTCGAAATAGTTTTTTTTAAGCGAAGTCAAAGCTTATAGCCTATGTGTTTCTAAGCCAAGTCGAAGTTTCAAAGCTTTGCACAACCCTAATTCCAAACAATAAAATAGTAAGTTCAGTAAGAGCACACAATTCTTTGTATTCTTAATACTTACTTGTTTTTAGTTCTATCCAGTTTGTTTACAATATCTAAATACAAGTTCCGAGTCTCTTGAGTGAACACACACTGTATTGGGTCTGACACGATTTCAGGAGAAAATGTTGTCTCAGAGCACTTTGCCAGGAACTCTTGCTCATTGAAAAGTTGAGTTTCAATGTTCTCTAAAAATAGTAAAGACATTAATTTATAGCGTTTACAAAACTATAAAAAATGAACACACAATGTTTCTATTTTTATTTTACATTCATTACAACCAATAGGCCTATAGCTTGTTTCAGGGATGTTTCTAAGTAAGAAGAACACCTTGAATAAAATCATTCCAGGGACATCTTAGTAAAATTTCCCTAACATTTTAAAACTGCAACATACCTAAGGTACCTCGATGGGTTAAAATCTAAAGTCCAATTTTCATAGGAATTTATGCCAGGATCATGATAACTTAGCGTTCAATTAACATTCTCTTGACTTTGATGTAACGTAATATAAAGGTTTTCCTCCGTTTTTAAATGGAAGCCATCATGACGCAGTTTACTTAACATTCACTTAACTTAGGAGGTGTTCAGGGGAGAACTTTCCTGTTAAGTAAACGTTAAGTTAAGGTATCACATGTTCCAATCATGTTGCAAGTGCTATCACCGCACTATTCAGTACTTCAGTTGTTTGTTTAAGGCCCTTGGCCACGTCAAGTGCAAGTCTAAAACCTATTTTGTGGGATGGTGGGTGGGAGATTGAAAGGTGTGACGTGGCTTCACAGCCGACCAAAGTATCCTTCTGCGCCAACAAGAGCAGATGGATCACAGAAACCGTAGATGGCGCTAGCTACCGGACAGGTCTTGCGGAAAAATCATACGTTTGAAAATATCAGTTTTCTCGAGAATGAGTAAAATTTTCATGTTGATATTTTCAACATCCCGTCTAAGAAAATGTATCAATGGTTATTCATTGTTACAGTTTATTTTTTTTATTATTAAGCCAGCAGTTTTCTATTGAAAAATGTTGATTTTACCAATATTTGATCACTGTTAAAATTATAGAGGAGGTGTGTATATAAAAAGTAAAATTTAATCAACATGCTTCTATTCTTGAACAAACCATTTCTGAAAAGAAAATTCCAAAACAACAAAAGTTCTTGAAGTTAACCGTTTGTTCCCATGGCTCTGCATTTCCACGCCAAATTAAAAGGGCCAATCACCTTAAATATACAGACAAATTCTTTGATACAGTTTTTTCCATGTCTCATGAACTCTAAAACGTAGTAGGTAGATTCATGTACACTTTATTGTGTATATCCAGTAAGCTCTTATTGCAAGTATTTGCAGCTTAATCATCCCTTGGATTTCATTTTTGTGAACAGTTTGTTTTCAAACAGTTCAGACCCATTGTCTGTATTTTGCAAGAGTTGTTGTGTTATGTGAATCCTGATCACACACTAGTTTATTTACATTAAGTGAACGTTAAGTTCATCGTGATCCTGGCATCACTAGATCTACTTTAATGTATTCATATCTCAAGTCATGTGATCTGCAGTTGTAACTTTTGATATACTACTTCTTTTTTTTAAACCGCGTCTCACTACCTGTTCAGGTTTTACACAAGTCATATTCTTAGTAAGCTATACAAGCTCTGTAATACCTACCAATTCCTTAGAATCTTTTCTAAATTAATACGGTATAACTAAAGCAAACTAAATGCATGCTTACTTCTAGAAAGTTGGGCTCCATTCATTTTATATTCAGTAATCTCGGTATCTTTCTTTTTCAACAAGTTTATTAATAATTGCTGTCTTGATTGTAGTTCCAGTAGCATCATATACACGGGAGACATTAGTTCCTTGTATAGCTATAAAAAATCAACATCATTCTAAAATAAATCAAACAAATACAGTGGGACCTCCATAAATCAAACTTCCGCATATCGAAATTATCTATGTATCAAAGTTTTGGTGAATCACTGTGACATTACATAGAAAAACTGTTTCTAGACCTGTATAGGATATTTTTTTCATATAATGGATTTTTTTCAAGGCGAATCAGGATTTCCTCCTGTAATGACGATGGTATAAGAAAAACAAGGGGGAAAAAATAGAATAGATAAGTCGCAAGAGGAAGAAGAAAATGTTTGGTAAAGGTCATTGCGACGCCGACAGGTTGCCTAGCAGGGTGGTATTGTCTCCACACTCCTCTCACCCCTTTCATAAAGTAGCCTTTCTCCTCTATGAATCAGGTTCAGTTTGTTTCAGTATCTCTGACCGATGGTTTATGTTCGCTTTTTTTGTATGCTCAACAAATTTTTTTCTTGTTTGTTTTTAATCAAGTTATGAACATAATTTGTACACAATATGATTCACATTCACTTATAATAAGTGCATTGATTAGGAAATATTTCTAAATAACTCTACAAAAGACTACACAATATCATGTATAAAAAATATTGTTTCTATACATCGAAGTTTCTATATATCAATATCAAATTATTCTGTGATATTTGGAGGACAGACTGTATTTACTCTATCAAGTAAGACTAATAGAAGTGGCTATATTTTAACCATGCAAGTTTGGTGAACTGAAGTCTTTCAAGATAATGGTACTAGGGAGATAAACAAATAAATCACTTTACTGGTAACTTGGTTATTTTGTTCCAAAGTCCTATGCTGGGCTAGCAATCAACTTAATGTTCAAGTAACCTGGCATGGAAACATTCACTTAATGTAAAAAAAAACTATCGTCTTATGTTGGTTTGGGCAAGTTGAGAGGATGAGAATTGATCGAGTGATGAAGCATATATGTGAAGATAGATTGTGTGTATCAAAAGCAAGGGGTAGGCCATGTAGGACGTGGCTAAGTGTTGTAGACAAACTTGTGATAAAAAGAAACATTAAGAGTTTTAAGAATAAAAGAGCATGTATGAATCGGTGTATGAATGTTGTTGAAGCAAAGGGAGTATGCAAGAATAGGGAAGTGTGGAGAAAGTTAGTGAGGATGGATTAAGTGCAGAGTTGTTTTTTGAGCTATATTCAAAGTTTCTTGCCTACCCAGTAAGAGAATGTTATGATTAGGTATGTGTAAGTATGTAACTAGTGTGTAATCAGGATTCACTTAATATAACAACTCAAGGAAAAAATCGACAAATTGTTTGGACAGTTTGAAATTATTTTTTTACTAACACCAAAATGATAACTAAGAATTTAGGGTTGATTAGGCTGAAAGAACTTGCAATAGAAGCTTTATTTTATATATAAAATAATGTGTAACAAGAGGCTACGGCGTTTTAGAGTTCTCCCCTTGACAACACTTAAATCAAGTGAACGTTAAGTTAACTGCATCTTGATGGATTCCGTTTAAAAACATGAGGGGAGCCATTAAGTTACATGAACATTAAGTGAATGTTAAGTTGATAGTGATCCCTGTATTAGTGGAAAGGTTGGGTGTCTAAATATAAAAAACAAAAATATTTAACATTGATTCTATTGCCAATTTTGAATTCAAAGCTTATTTAAAAAAATAATTTACTATAGATATCTAACTTGAGAACAATAAAAGAGAATACATATTTCAATAAAAAAATACATAGGGTGTAGAACCAAATCAATAAGCTATTTTATGTTTTATGGTGATATAAATGTGATATATAATGTATAATAGCTGTACTGTATTAAATAGGCCCTAAGTTTACAAATAAACCAGTTTACTGATATTTAAACATTATATAAATTCTTAAGTGAACAATAAATCCTACTCACCATATCCCCTTTTAATATTTCCAAATAAAATTCATATGTAAATAAGACACCAGCTAGTTTAGAATTTAGCTTTATTATACACATGTTATCCCGAAGAACAGTTAGAATTGTTTCCACATCCTTCCTGGAGCCATCAACCAATGACAAGACATGAAGCACTAACTTCTCAGGAGTGTTGGCATCAATGCATGGGTTAAGTTCCTAGAATTTATCAATAACATATTTTAAAATTTTAGAATCTAAGCAGCTTCACATTTTGGCACAAAACCTTGTATCACTAAAAAAATAATAAAATGTGAGCATGAAAATAAATAAAACCTCCGTTAGACGAAATCATTAAATAGGGACCTAGAAACCATTTATAATGTGCAAAAGTTAGTATTGCTATTATGTCCCTGGTATTGCCGAAAATGTTTATTTCCACTTAGCTGGGCTTCCAGAGTCCAAAGAACTACAGACCCTCCTTTTCAGTAATGCAATAGAAGAATAGGGAATTACCTTGCATCTTTCTAAAAGTGTTTCTATAGTCAAATTTTCATGCCATATGCTGGATAAATTTGAAAGAAATATGGAATGATTTGTTTCTGAACTTATTTTCTTTATAATATAATTTTCTCTATTATTTGAAGTTGATTCTAAAACATTTAAAACTCGCCACATTTTACAAATTAATTAAAATTATTTTAAAATATAATGATTGAGTTTAAGCAAAAGTACTACGTGATGTATTAAATAATCATAATAATAAATAAGTAATCAATCCATAAAATTATTAATAAAAATAGCTTTGTTTACGGAGAATCCACTTGACAGAAGCAGTAGCTCCAACAGAAGTCCTCCACAGCCACAATAAACGAACCATTTTTAACCAACATTAGAAAAATAAATGGAACTAAGAGAAAATTTAGTTTAAATATTTCTAATAGATAGCAATAGGGTAGATAATTAGTCTAAAAAAATCACATAGAGCAATAGAGGCAAATATTAGTTTAAAAACATCTTATAGAATGCGCTAGGGTAAAAAGAGTGTTATGATTAACTAAGAATCTGCGGAGTCAGCAGACATGGTTAGATCTATACCGGGATCACGATCAACTTAGCGTTAACTTAACGTAACTTATCGGAACGTTAACTTAAAGTTAACTTAACGTATGTGTGATCACGATTCACGTAACTTAACGTAACAACTCGAGCCAAACATCGTCATTCTCGAGTATGATCTGTGATTTGTATTAGTTGTACAGTGATGATCTGTGAATGTTTACAGTTTTTCAATCGATATAATAATTATATATTTTCCCACCCCTACCCTTAAGAAAAAACTATGAGCCCGCCAGGGCGCCAAATTTATTCCATGTATCTAAATGTTCTGTGTATTGTTCGTTTTCGAGAGCCCTACGGGGCTGGTGTTAACTGTCTTTGTTCAATATGTTTCCTGTCTTTTCATGTATATATATTTTTTGATGTTAAATAATTAAAAACGCTTAAACGCTAAATATCTATTACAAAACCTTTTTTGATAAATTTAGCTTTCCTTTTTAGTTTAATTATTTTGTTTCAATGTCTGATCACTAGAACTTACGCTAAAGAATAAAAATTGGTCATAATACCAACAAATGAATTACTAAATAGCCCTGTTGACGTCACCCGCACAATGATTGGCTGGCTAGATCACGTGATATCCTTCAAGTAACTGTTCACTTAAAGTAAAATACCTCCCAGGACATCTCTTACGTTAAGTTAACTGCATCGTGATCGCTTCCATTTAAACACACAAGGAGATCCTTTACGTAAAGTTACGTTAAGTTAACTTTAAGTTAACGTTAAGTTGATCGTGATCCCGGCATTAGATTAATCTGTTAATAGCCCATGTGCTAATAAACGTAACCATTAATAAAATACACTAGGCCTGACAGAAAGTTCTGTAGTTGAATATACAGCACATTATTTGAAGCGATTGACCAAGCCACTGTGGCCGTTAAATGTTTTTGTTGGTCTGTGTCTAACAAACATCAGGTAAATGAATCAGTCTCAAGAACATTAACCCATCTAGCAAGTGACAGAATAGAATATGTGGACATACACGATCAAACATCGAACGAATAAAATCTGATAGACTTTATGGCTCAATGTAAATTCAATCAAACTTAATATTTCTGTATGGTTATATTCATAATGCTCACCTCAAACAGAAGCTCTTCTCACACATATACTTCGTAGTTTGCCGTTCGCTTTATGTTAAAAACCAAGTTAACCAACACACAATCACACTTAATAAAATGGTAACCAACTGCTTGGCACATGTTTAATCACTATGATTATGGCGCGATAAAGTTTTGTTGTAGCATTCTGCATGGACCACGCACCAACTAGGAGTCAGCGCATAATTTAAACAACAATGATTCAGCTATGGCTTCATTCAAATTGTCTTAGCTTTGGTATAAAAACGATTGAAATATAAAATATTTTTCGATTTTCCATAATTTATATATGCCACACTGGGATCTTTATAGCACATGTCAGAAGGGGGGCAAAACCTTGCTTTGCCCCCTTGCTTCTATCAAGGGGGTAATGCCCCCTGTGCCCCCCGTTCCATCGCCCCAGCCCAC
This sequence comes from Timema bartmani, assembly GCA_902151455.1. Classification (NCBI taxonomy): domain Eukaryota; kingdom Metazoa; phylum Arthropoda; class Insecta; order Phasmatodea; family Timematidae; genus Timema; species Timema bartmani. Next base: position 426,617 of record CABFWB010000167.1, on the reverse strand, counting down.
TAGTATTATAATATTGAATTCTTTCTCCAAAATCACATACCGACACAAGACACAATTTTTCACTACACTCAACACTGTACTAACTAATAATGCGGTGTTGTTCAAATTTTGTAAATGGTTTCAAAATGTTCATAGTTACAAAATAGTGCTTTGAGAAAGTAGGTGTGTCGTAAGAGATGATGGGGGAAATCCAGGTATTCAACCAACAAAAGCTACCAACTTCGGTTCTGACAATTGTCTTTTTACTTAAGATTGCTGATTCATAAAGTAAGATCTTACAATTGATAGCAAAAATATTCGCCTACTTATCTTGGACCCCACAACTAGACTCATACCAAGAAACGTCCTATGTTTCCCAATAAATGTTTGAATCTAGACACATAAAAAAAGTATTTAAAATGTTGACAAATATAATTTTACAATCGTAAGTTCTACAAGTCACATCTATAAGGTGAATCTTAGAATAATAATTAATTAGTATTTGGTTAAAGGCATTTACAATAGCAACACAATTAAAATTAACTGCTGATAACTCGAATATTTTTTATTACTTATGGTAATTAATGTTTTTACATTTTTATTTTAAAAATAATAGATTAAGCCATAAACTTATTTCAATATTTTCGAATGAATTAACAATTTTATTAATTTTTTGCCTTTTTTTTTATATAATTCACATTAATTGTTGTTACTGCCATTTCGTGCTTTATTTATTTATGATTAGAGTGCTTTCTAATGGTTTAATTCTAAACTAATGGAGATGTATCTGGTTTAAAATTTTGATGTTGTCACCTTGCGAATTGCTTGTGTTCCCCTATAAAAAGTTTATGTGGCTGTGGAAAAGTTCAGTAAGCTAATAATACAAATTATCAAGAAATTTAGAGCCGAATGATGTGGAGTTCATTTATGACCGGTGGTATGAAATTTAAATATATATATGTTTTAATTTCTAAAACTGTACCATTAATTCATTTTAATTTCTTAAAAGATAACTCTATTATGATTTTTGTTCATATTAAACGTCAGTATTCATGGCTGGGCTGAGAGGGAAGGTGGGGCCATTTCCGAATGGAATAAAAAAATGTGATATCCATTATATTACTATCAATATACTGTCAGAATTGTAGCTTAAGTATATTTTGAACAAAGAAACGACTGAAGACCCAAATCCCAATGGTCCTTACACCTCAACATAATTATACACTTAATAAAATTATTCTTAAGTAAAATAATGTAAAAAATTGAAGGCTTTATAATAATATAGGCCTCTAGGCATAAACAAGTGAATGTAGACTTAATATATAAAATCCATTGAACCTAGCCTAACCTTGATTGTAGGAAAATTCTGAGAAACCTAATTGAAATAATACATTCTGGTTTTGACAATAATCTTGCCAAAATGCAATCTTGGCTTATTTTTGGGGATAGTACACTTCATCTGTCACATTATCAGTCTTTTCGCTCTTAAAATAGCTAAAATATGGATATCATTCATACATTTTTCCAAATGTACAGGGTGACCTGGTGGTCTAGGGGTAAGGTGACAGACTGTGCTGGGGGTCTGTGGTTCAATCCTCAGTCCTGGCACAGATTTTTCTGATTGCCAAACCCTTCCTTCACCTCTGACAAGACTTGTATCAATTACAACTTGTGAATGTAAGGAATGCCAGGCCTCCACCATGGTTCGAATCCCACCTTAAACTGTAGGTCCTCCTATTTCATCTCACAATCACCCTACCATTACACATTAGCGTAAGTGCTTATAACCCGAACGGGTAGTAAGACGCGGTACTAATAATAATAATTAAATTACCCAGTGTAATAACTAACATTTGAGGAATGTTGTTACATTTACCCATATTCAACTTTAATATCCTGGTGAAACATTTCAGGAGTCATGGATCCTAGCCGAGAATCTGGTCTAGGGAGTGACTCTGACAATATGGTAGAATTGGCAGCACTGTTGACTACCGAAATACCAGAAGGAAGGAGCAGCCTCGCTGACAGTCATACAAACCTGGAAAGAGTGGCTGAGTATTGTGAAGGCAACTATTTTCAGGTGAAAATTAACACTTTGTCGCTTAATACCAAATGAACCTACCTTGTCTTTCAGTATTGGGTTTTAAGGAAAATAGATTATTAAAAAAAAGTTACAGATATATATTTTTATTAATCTATTTTTCTTAAAAGTTAAAACTAATATATATAATAGAGAGAGATAGGCCTAATTGGTTTATAAAAGTAAGAGCTAGATACAGCAGGTCTGTAATGCATTAATTTGACTAATAATGGAATGAAACCTGTGTTTTGCTTTATTGGAACATGACTAAGGCATTTCTTATGTAAACATATGACTAGAGTACAAGTTATTATTAATATATTTTTCTAACCTGTTGCTAAAGTAAACATTTTGGGTTCAATCCCCAGAGAGACAATTGGAACTGGATTCCTGACAACCTTTCATTCATACGATAACTTATTTTATTTTTTACCTAGACCTTACATACAAAATATATTTCACTTTTTTAGTCTGAGAATAAACGAGCTGCTCTAGAAGAAACCAAGAACTACACCACACAATCACTTGCGAGTGTTGCTTACCAAATCAATACTCTTGCATTTAACTTTCTTCAACTGTTAGATCTGCAAGCTGCTCAACTTGCTGAGATGGAGAGTCAGATGAATCATATCGCCCAGGTAGAACCAATGACTATATTTACTCCCGCTTTGGTGGCCGCATGATCTAACACGCTATTCTCGTGTTAGACTAGACTGCCAATGACAGAGCGATCAAGGTTTGAGTCTCGGTCGAGTGTAACGAGGGTGGTTTTTCTAAAATTATTTTCCCATTCTGGCTCTATGCAAATGTGGGTACACTTCCTCTAAATGTGACCTTCCTAATCTCTATCCCATTAACGTAATTAGTATATAAGCGTATAACCCGAATGGATATCAATATGCAGTGCTACAAAAATTATAGGGCCTATTTGTTTCATAATGAAAGTTTTTCTTTGGCTTTATTTTCAAACAAATTAAAGGAGTAACTTAACTAGGCCACATTAAATTTTATCATAGATTTGGTGTGCTAAGTCCTCCTTTTAAATTCGAAGCGAATTTGAATCAAATACGTGAAATATTCCTAATATTCCGAATCATTGTTCAAACATTTTTTGTTGGTTATTTCATGCTTGAAAGAATATTAAATTGTGCTTATTTAGTTAATTTTATGTTCTATAGCTATTTGGAAAATGTTTTATTGTAAAGCTCTGTGTAGTACTGTAACTTAGGCCAATTTTGTTTTATTATGATAAATCAAGTTATCATCACAACTGATTAATTAAACAACTTCAGATTTTTCCATGTGAATATTGATTTGTGATGTAGGAATAACAGCTCAGAATGGCAATAATTGACCATAAATTGAAAATAGTATTTTAGCTCTCAATATTTTCGAAGCAGGATTTTTTTAAGCGAAGTTAAAGCCAAGTGTAAGTTTAGAAACTTCCGCCACCCCTATATATTTGGTATATGTATGTTGATTGCTTTTAGTACAATTTTTCTGTTTGAAAACAGATTTACTGCATATATGTAGGGCCACCATTGTGCTGTGGTAGCTGTTTTCATTTTTGACTACACCAACACTTGAATTTAACAAATAATACAAAATGATAAACACTAGTCTTGTATCTCATTAAGTCAATTATAATGTGATTTTATCATAGAGTATTCTTTTTCAGACTGTCATGATCCACAAAGAAAAGATTGCTCGTCGAGAAATTGGTGTTCTAACAGCAAATAAAACTACTTCTCGGCAGTACAAAATTATTGCTCCAGCAAATCCAGAAAAACCGATCAAATATGTTCGCAAACCTGTTGACTTTACAGGTAATTTAATTGATTATTCGTTTTTTTAAATTATATAAATTGGATAAGTATAGAGCATTTCTAGTTTCACACAATTTAACTGGATGTAACTATTTATATAGTCTAACTTTGTAATTTTTTTTATTCATCTTAACAGTCAAAATTACACAATTTTATTTAGCCCTAGACATTTTGTGGAATAACCAATTTACATTAACAAAAAAGATTTGCGGACTTTAGAAAATTATATTTACTATATCTATTATACTTTTGAAATGTATTAAATAATTAAGATAATAGTTATTTAATTGAGCTCAACAAATCATTAATTATGTGACCATCAGCTCTCGACGATCTCGGACATGGTGTGAAGGCGACTACAGGGGGTACCCCCCGCACCAAACAGCGAGGATCCAGTCAAGGCAGTATACAGAGCCTAGGTTCTGTGTCCACCACTGCAGCAATGATGGTGGGGCCCATGGTTGGTCCTGCTCCCACCACCAAGCCTCCCACACCTCCCCAAGCTGTCAGAACTGGGGGCACACTCAGCAAGGGCTCCAGAGAGTATAGGACCCCACCAGCCGTTGCTCCCCCACAGGTATCACAAGGAGACTGGGCAAGTTTATTTGCACGGTTTAAAGATGTGCATAGTCCATTTTTTCAATTCATAGCAAATTCAAATCCATTAAATATTCTCGAAGCCAAACCAAAGTTTGAGTAGTTTTTGTTAATTGTTTTATGTTTAAAAATATACATATTTGGCTTATTTATATAACATGATGCACTAAAAACCCCTTTGAACTACTTTATAGCACATTTACTATGGATTTTTTTTTTCTAATGATTTCTAATTTACAACAGCACAGAATGGTAATAATTGATCATAGATGATGTATTTTAGCTGTCATTATTCATAATTGTTTAAAACTGGGTTGACGTGGTCAGAGTACACTTGGACTGTGTGCATTCAGAAGATAAGACACACTGATGCCACTTGTATTGTGTATACACCCAATCCGAGTGCACTCGGACCATGTCATTCGATAAGAGTATACTCGGGTGATGACCTTCTTTCATCCGGGTAGACTTTGACCGAGTAGAGTTTTAATATGACAGATTAGTGAAGGCACACGTAAAAGACCACATGGGGAAAATAGTCTGAGTGCACTTATATCAAGGAACTTACACTCTATAACTCAGTCCGAGAGCACTCTGAGCTATCCAGCTCAAGCTGGAATTTTTTCGAAGCCAAGTCAAAGTTTTGAAGTTTGGCACACCCCAATTGTTTTGACTATAATATTTTGAAGTTTGATTGGCTTCACTAATATTTTTTTAGTAGAAGCTCTCATTTTGACAACTTTTTTTTATCTAATAACAGGCTTTACATTATGATTACAGAAGCTCAGCAGGTACATATTTAATATTTGACAAGTAATTCTGAAAATTGGTTTATAAACATTTAGGCCCAAATATTTGATAAAAAACCAATCATCATGATATACATAATATTTTCACTCATATGCTGTGGTGATCATTCCACACTTATGTTTGTTGTTTTTGTTTAGGTTCCTAGTCATTATGCTCCCAATTATCCATTGGGCCACCCAAGACGCGAGGGCCGAGGTCCTGGCTACAGTACCCTACCCATGCCACCTTCAGCTCACATGCACACCCACACTTTGCCACACAGTCATGCAGCCCACCCCTCCCCTCCCATGTCCCCTCCACAAGTGGGTATGGTCCACCCTATACCTCATAACATTCAGGCTCCCCCTCCTCCACCCCCTCCCTCTTCATATGGAGACCATCATTCCAGCATGCCACGTAAGTTCGTCTCCATGGTGTAGCTTCTAGTCCTATATATTCTATGGTGTGTGACACTTATGGTCCGACACCTAAGCGAAGTCAGTAGCATGTCTATCTACTCAGCTAAGGGTCCCAGGTTTGATTCCTGGCATGGCCGAAAAATCTTTGGTGAGATGAGGGTTTCCTCTTTCACAGTGATGAATTAACGACTGGGGGCTGGATGTTTTATCTGTTTTAGATTTAAGTTAGTTTAGAAGTCATGTGCCGATATACTTGTAATCAGTCAGCTCAGAAAGTACATCTTAAATACCTCAAATAAATTTTTAAAAATAAAATATTATAGAGTATTTTATTCATTCTTTGTTAAAAGGAGTGGGAGGATAAACTAGTTCACTTACATAAGATCGATTACTATAAACCCTTTGTTGAATAAAATGATTAGATTTATTTGAATCAAAAATTGGATTTCAGTATTAAAAGTCTGTAAATAAAAGGCATTTTTTGACTAAAAAGGATTTAAAAAAATTTGCTCAAACTTAAATGGATAGAAAAATTACAGCTATATTTCAAATTCTTGAATTTTAAGTATTTGCCTTTAGTCACAATTTTACATTCGTAATAGCCAGATCAAACACAAATTTTACTTCTTCTTTACCAATGGTCTTTGGTGAAGGAACATATTTTTTTCAGGACCGTGATATCTGATTTGTCATGGAAATATTAATAATAAAATTATAATAGGGCAGTTGATACTATTTTTATTGAAAATTTCTGGTAAAGAACAATTTTGCCTGCTATCAAGTAAAAATGTATATATTTTAGATAATGTTGATTCTGACCAAAATTGATATAATGGACCATTATTTGCTTATAAAAGGCAAAGTAATCAATTTTGTTTAAAGATTCAATTTTGCTTTATTCATGGTGGCTACAGACAGGGAAAACAGGGAAAACCTGGAAAAGTCAGGGAATTTTTGAATGACAGGGAAAACAGGGAAATGTCAGGGAATTTAACTAAAAATAAGGAAAAGTCAGGGAATTAAAAAATATGTCTAAAAATCCCATTAATATCGAAACTAAACACTAAAACAAAAGTTAATAATACCTAAATAAAATAACATTTTAATTTTTAAAATAACTGATGAAACTGTTTATGTTTAGTAGATACAATTTTTTTTAATATGTGATCAATAATAAATAAAACAAGTCATCATCCACCATTAAAAATGGAAAAAAGTAGTCAGGGAAAATTGAAAAATGTTGCCTGGAAAAGTCAGGGAATTTTGTAAAATATGTTTTGTAGCCACCCTGTTTATTTCACTTGTCTATAATACATATACATTTTTTAACGTGCTAAGTAAATGTAAAACATGTATCACAATATTTCAGTGTCCCTAGTAGGCATTTTGTGTTATACATGTAGATAGACACTTAAAATATTTAAATCACTCAAATCCCTAAGAATATTTGAAATTCAAGGCTTGTAAAAAGTTTCATTTTCAAGATTAAAAAAAAAATCAAATTTTTAATTTCAATTTCATTTTTAGAACTAATATAAAGCTCACTTAATGTGAACAAAATAAAAAATTAAGGGCAAAAAATCACACCAACTTGGTGAAGATAACCTCTTACATTGATAAAAAAAACTTCCAATATTTCCCAAGTAAGTTACTTTGAAATATTGAAGTGTGTTAGTGTTTTTACTCTTATTTGTGCTTCATTTTTCTACAATTCTATTATAGTTTTCTAACTACATTTTATAACTTGCTTAGTACACTTTATTTAATACATACTATTATGCTTTTCGTTTTTTTCATGATTTAGATTCTGGATTCATAGTTAAAAATAATAACAAAAATTTGGATTCGAGAAAATGTGATCTTGACTCCTAGCTAGTTATACACAACTAACACACAGTATTACCCAGCTTACCCATTACAAGTGTGCTGGTTTATTCTTTTACTACTTGAATATATAGCTCAATGCTTTACTCCAAACACTTTAATTTGTTAAAATGGGTAGTGTGTTGCATTTTTGAACTATTCCTTTTAACTGTTATGTTTTGTATGTGTTAACACATTTGCTATTTCTGCTTTGGTATTCGAGGACTATTTTAATATGTTACTGACCATAGATATTTAACGTTTAGATGTAGGCATAGCAGTAGAAACAGATTTAAAAAAGTCATTGAGCAATTTAATAAGTGTGTAATTCTTTATTATGAACCCTTTGTGTTCAAATTTTACATTAAAAATTATAATCTGGTTTTTAAAAATCAAATTATTATTAAAAATATGTTCTTATCTACAGTAAATTCTGGATGCTTATACTGTAAACAATTTTGCATCACAAATTATTGCTATTTTGTAATAAATAAAATGATAGAATATTAGGAAAATGGTAGAGCACAAATAAAAGTAAAAACACTAACACATATTTACACACACTTCAATATTATAGTATCTTCCTCAGGAAGTAGTAGTAATTCCTGAGGAATATGCTGTAGTAGCATCAAAGTATTGAAGTGTGTATGTGTTAGTGTTTTTACTTTTATTTGTACTCTACCATTTTCCTAAAATTCTATCATTTTATTTATTACAAAAGATTTTTGCTCAATGCACTTTTTTCATATAAATTATTTTAAATCATTGCTATTGTGTCTCTTCAACAATATTTGTAGGTTTTAAGTAAACTATTTTTTTCATGAAGTTTTACTTATTTGATCATAAACTAACAATAATTGTGCTTTTTCATTATCCTGCTTACGATGTTTGAAATGGTGAGTATAGCTGTACATTGTTAGTACCTTAGCATGCTTGACTCTTACTCTAGTAGCCAAGGTTTGACTATCGGATCCATAAAGGGATATCCTATCTTTTAGCTAGACAGATGCTTCTTGAGTTATTTAAATCTCAACTCCCTCATTACATCCTCAAGACTAATTAGTGTAACGTATTGATGGCCAAATAGGCGTTATTGATGCATATTAGTATAAAAGTTGAATTACAAAAAATTACTACACATTTTTTTGAACTGTAATCTTTTTAAATATCTGGATCCATTGGATATTGCTTTGGATTATTTTATAAATAATTTAGAAACGTTTTTGCTTGTAAACTTTCTAAATAAAAATATTTTATTTAATGAGTGATTTCTACTGTGGATGGCAACTAACGCTCCTATTGTGTTTTTTGTTTTTGTTTTAGCTCCCCCTTCCCCTTTAGCAAGCACCATGACAGGTGGTGGTGACATGATGCACCATGCGCACACACTGCCCCACCACCACTACCAACACCACCGGACAGGCAATGTGTCCCCTCCTCTTCCACCTCCCCCTCCTCCCGACGATGAACACTCGCAGTTCGGCAGGCCACAGCAGGGCAGGATGATGGCGATTGTTCCTGACGAAGAAGATCTTCCGGGTTGGGTCCCCAAAAACTACATTGAGAAAGGTATGATGTATATTAGAAGCATTTTTTTTAAATAGGCTTACATAAATGTTAGTGGAGTGGGAAGTCTACGGTTTTTATTTGAAGTGAAGTTGAATCAAATAGATAGAATAATATAAAATATTTCTGGAGCCAAATCAAAGTTTGATTAACGTTAAATACTAAATTAATATTATAAAAGTGTCTTATTGTAAAATTGTAAAGATTTTTTCAAAACTGATAAATCATTTTACTATTACAACATGATATTCAAAATGTTGCCATTTACATGGCATGATGAAAGAAATAATTGAACATATGTGTTTATTTTGGGTGTCAATATTTTTATTGGCTAAGCTTCATCAAATGTCAAAATTAACAATTTTTTTCAAAGTTTTTGAAACTACGCACTCCCCTAATGATTGTTAATGCATTTAATGGAAATGATTTTGTGCACTTTTTAGGCAATTTGTCAGTTCTAGTTTTTTCATTTGAGTCAAGCTCGAATTATCTTTTCGGAATTCTCTTAGTGTTCGTAACCGAGCATGAATTATATAAATATATAATTTAAAAAATGAGCAATGTGTATTACCTTAACAATTAGTAAGGCGGTGCTAAAAAAAATAGCTTTAAGCTACCAGATTATGTCTCTTTTATCATTGTAGCTTGAATTCTCTTTGTCTATTCAAATTTTAGTCTTGATTCTCTAGTATAGTTAGATTTTGAATCTATCTGTTCAAATTTTATTTTGTGCTACATGATCTTTTGAACCTATCATTCTCTACCAAATGTGTAGATTTTTACCTTCCTCATTTCAATGTTATTTTTTATCCATCCATTTAGTGCCTGCACTTCTTTTGATTAATGTAATGCATATTTATGTTTCAGTGGTAGCTATCTATGATTATTATGCTGATAAAGAAGATGAGCTCAGTTTCCAAGAGAGTTCGGTGATATACGTTCTCAAAAAGAATGATGATGGTTGGTGGGAAGGTGTGATGGATGGCATCACAGGACTTTTCCCAGGAAATTACGTTGAACCTTGCGTTTAGAATCCCCATCACTGTAAATGGGGTGGGCTTATTATAAATAGCATTAGTACTCACTATCTAAATCAAAAAATAAACATTTAAAAATAACTTCCCTACATTACAATTGGGCGTGTAGGTAGACTATGGTATTTCAAAAAACATTTATTTTGTATATAAACCACGACACTTTGTATAGTTTATATCAGGTAGGAAGGAATTTTTGTTGACATCGATAAAAGTTATTGAAACAATTTTCATTTATTTATACACTAAATCATGTGATCTGCAATTGCTACATTTCATTATCTTAATACCTATGAAATAATACAACTAATAAAGTAAAATGCTACTAACGTTGACTACAAACAATCATGTTTTTATTCTCTAAAAATTCTTTCCTACCAGTATCCGAGTAAGTTAGTATTAATGAATTTAGATTTTAATGGGTTATTGTGTACATTATTATTTCAGATTTTGACTTGGACCCGAAATTAATGCAGCTAGGAAATTGGCCTCACAGTTTTTCACCCCATAATCTATTAAAGTTTAACAGATGGTGTGGCAAATATTTACTTTATCACTTAATTCATACTTCGTTCCCTATGACGTGTGATCATACATTTTTGTGACATTATGGGAGTTAATATATCTATAAATAGTTCTAAATTTGGCCACTGAAAATATTTTTGAGGGTTGTTCAAAATTAAATAGTTTTGGATGCAATCGTAATGTAAGAATTCTTGGAACAAAATAAACGCCAGGAATACTTAAATTTGAATATGCCAAGGTATTTTTGGACTCTAAATCAAAAGTAATATTTTGAGCTTGGAGGAAGGAAAAAGGTATATAATGCTTTTTTTCTTCATCTTTTAGGTAACATTGAATGAGTCCTCCATTTACCCAGAAATATGCCATGTCTCTAGACACCATTAAATGGAGCAGAAACATTTACATCTAGATTGAGGTTTTTGAAATCATAAACCCAATGCATTTAGTACGACCCCTCCTGGGGGGTTGTTAAATTGGGCAATTTACAGTTGACCAGTTTGTTGCAAAATTTGGTGCGATTTTTGAATGAAACCTTATTCTTTATGAAGTGAAAAAAAAACCTTATTCTTTATGAAGATATTTATCTTGGAGGGAAGGAGCTAGAATATTCTTTAGAATGAATGAGTTTTTAGACCTCTTGGCACATGATGATGAGAAGCATATATTTTAATTAATTGAGCATTAGACAGAGAAAGCCTTTTTTGTCATTTGTTTTTAGAAGCCAAAAATTCTGAAAACCTGTACAATTGTTAACTATCTTAGTTCTTTAGAAAATACTTTGGCTCTAGTAGTTGGGCTTTAGGAAAGGATTATTTTACCAAAAAAGAATTGGTTAACTGTAGTTTTTCAGGCATTCTCAGGCCTTGTCCTATTATATGTACATATTTATTGAATCCAGCCAATTTACATTTTTTCCCCTTAATATATGTTTAATATAATAAGATGATTAATAATTAAGTATTAATAAATATAGTTTTCATATGTTAGGAGCCTAGCAAACTTTATAGAGGCTCATTGGCTAAAAATTGATTTTAACACAATAAACCCAATATGATATTTGCTTCTAGTTTAGTTAATTATTGTAAATTTTAACTTTATTCAAATATTTGAGCAATTATTGAAATGCATTAAGAGATCCTTTACGCACAGAAGAAAATACTGTTCTTTAAAAGCTATTTTACCAAAGACATTAAATTGTGTATAGTTCCATTTTCATGTTTATTTGGTGCTAAGCTGATGGGAACACATTATTACTATCATAATTATTTTTATTAGTATTATATTTCTATAAAATATTCACAATGCATTGTCTAGAAGAAAAAAAAGTTTGGTTTAAGATATACAATCATAAGAAAACTCTAAAAACTTTAACTTTTATTAAATGTAACTTCTAAATTAAGCCCATTTTAAGGAACACCCTTAAAACTAATAACCTACTTTAAGTCTGTGGTCAAGTCAGTTTAGTAAATGCCTCCATCTTCTATCCTCACACCATTCTTCCTCTAATTATGTCCATTCTTCTCCTTTCACTTGAACACTTTCTGTTATCTGCGCCTTCCACGCCTTTCTTGGCCTTAGTAAAAAAATTAAATGGCTCTATTTCAATGAAAAATAAATATTCAATGGTGCTATGCTATATGTTGACTCTTTAAGGTTGGGATTCAGAAAAAGCAGTTTTTATAATAAACCATCTTTTTGGTCAAAATAAATAAAAAATTGCTTCTGTATAAACAGTTATTGAATATTTGTTAAGAGATTCCTGGAATTTCATCAAAACTTTTTCTATTCATTTAAAAAGGTTGTTAGATAATTTCACCATGTTCATGATAGTTATGCAACAATTATTATTCTTGATATCACCATGCAAAGAAAATTAAACTCTTACGTGTGTATAGAAGCAATATTTGATATATTTTGACCAAAAATATATTTTGTATAAAAATTACAAAAACCCTGACCTTATTTTGTGTTCCCTTTATTCCCACCTTAAATGTGTAAACTAGAATGCCTGTATTTTGTTTTGAAAATTTGTAATATGTTTTGACTTTTTAGACATGAAATTATCATGTTTGGTGTTCTTTAATTTCCGTGCAGTAAATAAAATACTAAATACCTTAAATTTTATATTCACTTAAGAGACATTCATTCACACACTAACCTTTAAACTTTATATAAGATAAAATATTCATCTTACTAGGTCAATAATTTGTTTCTTACTTTTACGTATTATCCACCTGTGGAACATTAAAATTGAATATCAAAATTGCTAAAATGGCAAATAAGTTTTGTTATTAACTTGTACAATATATTTTGAAGAATGTAAATATTTTGTGGCCTGGCCAGTTTCATATACATACACCTATGTCTGTTTTCTTTCTCTTTTTTTCTAATTCATCAAATATAATATTAATGTAAAGTATTAATAAATTATGGTATATTTAGAAGTAAACATTTTAATGTAGAGTAAATATATCTTTAGGGATATAAATAGGCCTATCAGATAAATTTCATGTTAAGTTAGTAATCATAATAAATACAGTTTGGTTAAGTTATATCCAAAGAAATGAATTAACATATGAATTGCTCCCTAAGAATATATTTACTCTATGGTCTTTTTTTTTATACTCATCCTTTTTCTCTATATTCCTCTAATTATTTATTGTTACAAGTACTAAAATGTAACTAATCGAATATATTTGAAAGAAGGATGGGAATACAGCTTTACCAATGAATGAACTTAGTCAAAAATAAATGAAATTGTGCCAAGCATGTAAAAACGGGTTTGAGTTAGCTAAATATCTGTAATCATATTGTAAACAAAATATGTAAATATTTTGATATTTAATTAGAAATCAACAAATGTATATTTTAAACTTATTTTTTTGCTACTACAGCTAGAAAAAGCGCACATAAATGTATTGTGAGGGAATTTCATGCCGACAGGCGACAGATAAGTGCTTCCTATGCTATGAGGGGCCTGAGCCCATCTGACCTTGTGTACACAACTGTATGTAGGCCTTAGACACAGGGAGATACAAACTAGATTTTCACGTTTTTTAATTACTATATTCATTAGACCAGTGCATGGAGCTGCTACAGCCTAGAGTGTCACTCGCTGCTTTTCGATAAGAACACAAAGTTTGTATGTATAGCAGCCGTGAATCATCAGTATTTCTTACTTACTCCTACTTGAATTAAACATTGAAATAAGGATAAGCCCTACACACTTGTCAAAAAAGTGTACACCTCAAAGTTAACGATTCAAACACACTTAAGTTATGTAATTTTCAGGGTACATCAATATGCCGCAAAAATGTTATGCTTTTTAATTGTACTGTGAACCTAAAAGGTTTGTGGAACACTGCATTCGACTACAGCAGAACCTCAAACTAAATTGGACCAGAGCTTGTTCAGATCATCAAACAAATTAGGTGGGAGAATACATTGATGACTGCAGTGTGAGTGAATTTGTTCCTGTATGTTTGTAAAATGTACATTCATTTGACTGTTTAATAGCATTGAATATGTAAAGTAATTTTACGGAAGCACCATATATTTTTATAGTACAGGTACCATATTTTTATTTTTCTATCCACTTTTGTCGTTAAAATATGATATAAAATAATAATTCCCAACCGGTGTGTCGCAGCATATTATATTGTGCCACCAAAATTTACTAAGGTTTCAAACAAACCATCTTGTGCTAAATCTACTACTAGTTCCAGTTTTAAGCTTCCTACAGTTATATAAAGATAGCTATTAAGCTTTTGGTTTAATTTGGATGTGACCAATCAGTTTCTATCTGTATCGTTTGTGGAGAACACCCAAGCAATAAAAAAATTATTCCGAGCAAAATAAAGTGGTGCTCAAACACCAACTAGCTCTGAGTTTCAAAAGCTCTCATATTATTTTGAATATATTTTAAAATCACAACTTGAGGCAGCAACTAAAATGGGAAAAAAATGTTTCAGATAGTGCACGGAGGCTTTATTCAAAGTTGTGATCACAAAAAAACTAACACGAAACCAGGTGTTATTGGTAAAAATGAAATAAGGCCAGCATGCCAGGTCATTGTTGAAACCATGCATATAAAAGAATCTAAAGAGCAAATTTCAAAAGGGCCTTTGTTCACTAATATGATAGGCCAATATATTGCTGAAATGCCTGAGAACATCTGTCAAAATTTTGTTGAAAGAATTAAAGTAAACAGGAACTTGGCTTTGCAAGTAGATGAGCGCACTGATAGCAAAATACACTTGTCAACTACATCTCACTACCAATCATTTTAATGTTTACCCAAATTTAATAGAAAAATTTATTATGTTACAGCCTTTAAACAAGTGTGCCGTGATAATATTGTCCTCGACTATTTATGCCCTGAGATGAAAAAGGTTAGAAATCTTTGATCTAAGCCGTCACACTGGCAATAGCCTGGAATGACAATGACAGGGAGATTAGGGTTCATATCCCTTTCTGGTGTACCTAAGATAAGTTTCCCCTAAATTATTTTCCACCCTCCCTCCACACGAAGGAAGGTACACTATCTCTAAATTCAACCTTCCTCTTCCCTGTCACATTATCTTAGAAAAGTCATATGTGATGACTACAACTTGGAAAACAAGAAGTATACTAGGGGAGAGGAGGGGAGGATAAAGGCACAAATACATTTTCCAGGACCACTTTTATATCACAAACCCCAAAAGGATCCCAGAAAATATATTTTTAATGAATTTAAATATTACAAGGACCTCTTTTAACCTTGAATCTGAAGCACATTATAAAGGTATGATAGTCTAACAGTTGACACCACTAACTCAATTTGAGTTAAAATTCGACTTTCCACCTAAATCTCCCGTACCTTTAAATTTTACTATCATTTACATTTCATAATTCAATTTTAGCTTTGAGTTTAACAAAAACTTTTTTTTAATATGACAAATTCCTCCCCCCACATCTATTTCAAGAAAATTCTGCATGGATTATTCAAAGTTTGATACTACTGGGTTTTAGATTATCAGCGTTTTACTGAATTTTAATTACTTGATATTTCTTTTTAAACTATGTTAAACTAACTTTATCCAGGAAAATATAAAATTTGTAATAGTTCACCAAATATAACACATTGATAACCTTCCACAATCCTGACAAAATTTTTATCAAAAGCGTTCCTTGAATAACAATGTGTGTGAAACATCAGATCGTTTTCCATTTGAGTAATTCTGTATTATTGTTATTGACCTTAAATTGAAAGTACTCTGCAATATTTCCGTATCGGGGTCTAGCGCGAGACCTGTTGTGAGGTTCTATCGACCTTGACTAGTCTGATCTGGACAGGCAGCCGTAGTGCTCCAGACGGCCGTGGTTTTAGTCGAATGCAGTTTCCTTCCCAGTCAGTGAATCAGAGACGCGCGTGTGGATATTCAGGTGGTAATGGCTGTGAGTTCCTTGTGACAGTTGTTGACAGGAGTTGATCTGTATCTCATGCTAGGCATTGGAAGGAATCGTGATCGAAGGTGGGGTGGTGAAGTAAATTTTGGAGGGAACGAAAGGTTAAAATGGAGCGACGATGACGTGAGATAGTGAAAAGTGTTTTGTGTGTGTGTGTGTGTTTTTTTTTCCTTTCCAAAAGAAAACTCCAACAATGTTGGTGCGTGGTGTTACGGGCTACATAGTTCTTTCGTGGATCGTCTTGCAACACCTGGTTGCAAGAGGAGTCTCTTCGCCGTTGTCTCCTGCGCGTCAAGGTAAGACATTTTTATTGACATAATGTTTGTTTATAAGAGTTCGAGTATAAATAAGCCTCAATGCGTTAAGAGCAAGTTAAAAGAACAAACTTTTACCTTCCTTAATGACATTTCGATTTGACTAAATCCAAATAAACGACTATTTCATAAGCTTTCACATTGAACTAGCTAAAACTTGTATTTTTTTTATCTTACAATAATTTATAGTTGGTCCATAGAGGAGTGATTGTGATTACAATCTTAAGATGATCCTAAGATTTCCTTACCACTTTAACCTTTTGATCTTAGTAAATTTATGCGCAAACGATGGTATGCCAACACTAAATCTTAGAAAATAAACAAGATTATTCAATTTTAATCAAATGTCAATTAATTTTATATTGCAATTTGAATCCGGAGACGTCATTGCTATTAATTATAGGGTGTGCGGGAAGAAATATAACGGACTTATTACCACTTTGAATTAAAAAAAAGATAATGTTTTTGTACCAACTGAAAAACACGAATGATATAACGGAAATATTATTTTAGTAACTAAATACTTCATTATTTCTCTGGAGGTGCCAAGTCTGTACTAATTAAATACATTATTGGTGGAGATGTGGCCCTATTGTTTCTTCACTCAACCCGCTAACAATGCTCATGATTGCGTGGCTCAAGTATTTACAAATTTTTACAAATAATATCAGTAATTTTTTTATTTGATAATTAATTACATGATTCAAAGAGCTTTTAAGTTCGCTTGTAGGATTATGGATTTCTAAGAATGAAATTTTACATAGGTTTAAAGATTGAAAGGATTAAATCCAGATATTTATAAATATCGGTAGTTCTATTTTCTCTAACAGGTAATTGTTATAGTGATCTAATAATTCTATTTTGAAGTGCAGATAGTCTTTTTAATCTCGATTTGGTTGCAAAACCCCAAATATTACTCATATATATTAGATATGAGTGTACCAAAGAAAAATAAAGCTAGTTCTTTTGGCTGGATTAGTTAATGCATAGGCACATCAGTTTATTGCTCCTGCATTAGGATTTAGTTTTTTTGTTATAACTTATTATTTATGTAGACTGTCCCATAAGAGATACTTGTCAATAGTAAGGCCTAGGTAAGTAATAGTCTACAAATTCAAGTAGTAGCCTATCTCATTTTCCATGATTTTTTTTTTCTTGTGACTTGGTTTTGAGAATAGGATAAGTTTAGTTTTTTTTAATTAATAGAAAGTTTATTGTTATGAATCCAATTTAGTAAAGGAGGGTTGTCGGATTGAACATTATTCAGAAGAACATTTAAGTTAATGTTTTCATAATATAAATTAGGTAAATTTAAGAGAAATACTTTGGCTTCATTTCTTCCCAAGGATATTTGTATATCAGAGCAAGGGTGACCATTTTAAACAGTACTTTTTTGAAGTCTGAGAAATGATTTCGAATTGTACAGCGGCAGCGCAAGCAACTTCACCCTTGAATTTTATTTTATTGAGAAGATTTCTATTTGCCAAAGATGTGTACACGTGCAATGACAATAATCAAAGTTCCTATCTTGATAGTATATACTAGCAGGATTTTGCTAGGAAAAAATACCTTTCAGAACGAACTTTCTACGAAAAACTGTACCTACCGTACGTTTTACTTTTTTCTTTTTTTTTTTGCATACGCTTCTCAAAGATATTTCATGATATTACTTTTTATTTGTTCCTATTGTTGGCTTTTCATGCTACGTATTAGAATTTAGATCTTTTATAGTGAAATATTAATTTTAAGGAACCGCCATTCTATATTTATAATCATTAATTAAAGGTAAAACAAATGTCAAAATTAAGATTTGTTTACGGGTCTGGATGAAATAGTTTTTCCTGGCATTAATATCTGTTCCTTGTGATTGACGATATAACTTATGTTATTTTAAATTATTATTTCGTTTGAGGTAACACAGTGTTGTCTTGATTTAGCAATGAAAAGTAAGTTTTAATAAATCATGTATTTCAACCATTTTCTTTCTCACTATCATCTTTACTCAATATAGCTACTCAATTTCAACTTTTTTTTGGGGGAGGGGTAATATATCACATGTTGGTCATTATAACCATAACAGCTTTATAATAGAACGCATCACTCTCACAGAAAAAGTTTCTATAACATTTTTATCATTAACTGATACCGATGAGGTCGGATAATCGGATTTTTTCATTCGTCACGGAGGTGTGGGGTGTAATTAAGGGACGTTCAAGTAACCTGCAATTAGGAGTTCACTATAAGTTCGATCTCAAGTAATCATTTTTAGATTTGTAGAGCTCCTGATACAAAACAACAATAAACAATTAAAGTTATAATTTAGCAATTACATTATAATTTTTTATAATTATTTTAGCACCGCATCTTACTAGCCGTTCAGGCTATACGCACATATGCATCAATAACGCTAATGTATTAAGGATCAGGAAGGTTTAATTTAGATGAAGTATATCCGCATTTGCGTGGAAGTGGAAAAACATTTCTAGGTAAAAACATCTTTTATAGTAGGATTCTAACACAGATATTCCTGTCATTGGTAGTCCAATCTCTTGCGAGAGTGATGTCTTAAACAAGTGGTTCCCAAACCGTGAGTCGCGACCCAAATGAAGCTCGCAAGGATGTTTCTGAGGGTCGCGGGAAGCTCTAAAGAAATATTAAAAAAAAAGTTTATGACATCATACATTTATTTACAAACACTTCATCAAACTGGGACATTATAAAGAATTACTGCAATACTGACACTAGCAAGTGTTAAAACAACGTTTTGAAACCTACCTGTACTCAGAATTTTGTACCCAGTTAAAGCACATGCCCGTTCTGGCTCTGAAAGTTTAAAAGGATCTCGTCTCTATTCTAACAATATAGTCTAACTTTGCAACAAGGATCTTCAAGTCTTGTAACAATAAAGATCCTCAGAATGATGTACGTTGTACTCTGCCACGGGCGTCAAAGTTACTATAGACGGCCATGACTCTGCCCATCAACTTGAAGAGTACACCCACACAATAAAACAGCATCATGGTTGTCACCGAAAAAATCTGTTTTTGTCACCAATTTTTTCACGGGAACATATTGTGTAATTTTCATTAGTAAAGTTAAAAAGTTACTAAAATTTATTCAATTTAGTTGATTAACTGACATCCATTGATACAAAATTAAAAACTCACCCCAAGAATGAAATTGCAT
Source organism: Timema bartmani (assembly GCA_902151455.1). Lineage (NCBI taxonomy): Eukaryota > Metazoa > Arthropoda > Insecta > Phasmatodea > Timematidae > Timema > Timema bartmani. Next base: position 406,991 of record CABFWB010000167.1, on the reverse strand, counting down.
TATAATAACCCCTGAAATATTTTTAGTCCCTTACCAAACATTGTAAGAAAGTCACATTTTCATTAAAAATAATTGTGATTTACATTTGAAGGATACAGGGGAAAAGGGGGAAGGTAAAATTGCAATTCAAATTTAGCTAGTGCTTCCATCTGTTAGACAATTGTGAGATATTTCTAATTCACGTAAAATTATATATGGTTGTAAGAGTATATCATATTTAAATTAATTAAAACAAGTATTTGCTGGGGTCCTTATGGGGTTTTAGATGTAAAAATGGTTTTCCTGGAAAATGTGTGTAATGTGACCTTACCCTCCTTCCCCCTCTCCGTAATAATACGGTTTTTGATGTTTTAATTAATTACATTAAATGAATAAGCTCTAATATGAAAGAGATATAAAACTTCCCTCAGGGTTGCAAGTCCGGAAAAATATTATATTTAGAGCAGCGAACAAAAAGGTTAGGGAAACATTGCCTTAGACCAGGGGCTTCCAACTGGCTGGCTAACGACCACGCGTGGCCCGCGATGCCCGGTTTTTCGGTCCACAAAGTTTTTTGGGAAAGTAATCTACTGTGGTAAAATTTAAATGTCTAACCGAGAAACAGAAAGTTTTGTAATTTGTGGGGGGAAAAAATATTCATGAAAGCTCTAACTGATGTTAATTCAGTAACTAACTAAATTGTGCTCTATTTTAATAATAATTTGTGCATCCGCGCGAGTCATATTTCCTTCTAGCCGTTAGCCGATTATGAAGCTACTCGACTCGTGGATTCAATTGTGGCCCTCGAGCATTTTAAAGTTGAAATACCCTGCCTTAGACCATGTGGCCACCGAAGTAGATTATAATGTTTATTGAAAGGACTTTTGAAAATTACGCACTTTTTTTGCGGCCGAAATTTATAACCTTTGATTACATTATTTTTATGATATTTAATAATAAAAGTATAATGATATATGTAATTACAATTTCTTTAATTACTTAATATAATCTGTTTATAACTTTTGATTGGAGATCAAATATATTTATTATACTAAATAAGTAATTATCTACCTCATCAATATAAAGAGATAGGCCAATATACGGCATATACGAAGTGTCAGTATCAGGCAGCAGCTTCAAAACCAAAGTAATGATATGATGAGAAATGGTAAAAGTAATGATGAACAAAACAATTTAAAATAAATGTAATCTTACTAATTACATGGATTCCATGGAATCGTGTTGCTATAAAGAATGAAGATCCATTTAATTGAATCTGTAATAGTAAATGCAGATTCAATCTATTCGTATACTTGTAAAATGAAGAAGTAAATCCCTAGAATTACTGTGAAAATAACCCTTGTAAACTTTCTATATAATGATTTTCTATGAATCTATGGTGAGCTCATGTGATCGTAACACCTGGTGTTAGTTAGTAGTTAGTAGAATAGCTGTATCTTGTAGAGGAATTTGAATTTGGTCTAAGACTGTAGTAATTCCTAAAGGTGGTCATATAGACTCAATATCTATTATTACTTTTATTAGCACCGCGTCTTACTACCCGTTTGGATTGTACGCACTTAAGCTCATGTTTGATGGTAGGGTGATTGTGAGATGAAATGGAGGACCTACAGTTTAAAGTGGGATCCGAACCACGGTGGAGGCCTGGTATTCCTCACATTCGCAAGTTGTGGTTAATAACATCTTGTCAGAGGTGAAGGAAGGGTTTGGAAATCAGATAAATATGTGCCGGGACTGAGGATTAACCTCTGGACCCCCAGCACAGAAGTCCGACACCTTACCCCTAGACCGCCAGGTCACCGACACAATATCAATTGTTGGATGACAGCTCAGAAAAAAACTTATGTAATAAAAATAATTATTCCTCATTGTAATCCTTTAATAACTCTATAAGTACAGAACCCTTTATATGTATTGACACAATATCCAAAATTAATAGCTGCAGATAATATCTTCCCATGAAAATTGAACAGTGCACTAATAGATAGAAGAAATAAAATGTAAAATTTGGCAAAGAAACTTGAATCTATCATTGCAATATAAATAAAAATAAATATCTGATTAATTTTATATTATTATTGAGAGAATTCAGGTTTTAATTTGGTAGACAATTGAACTCTGTGAAAATCTTGTTAGCCGTGTGAATAACTGTAGAATAAATAACAAGGCTAAAAAGTTTCATATTGTCTTGACTCGTTAAAGTAACAGTAACTTTCTCTTCATTTTCTGGTGTCTTTCGAAGTCGCGAGAACTTTAAGGCAACCTTACACGATCCTCACTGACTTTAAAAGGCTGCCCACGAGCTGCAGGTATACATGCAACTTGTTAATTTAGGTCGGGAAACCTTTGAAATGTTCAACACAGAAATGCTAACCACGAGAAATCAAAGTACCAGAATAAAATCTGTCAAGTTTTGGTGGATATTTTTAAAGTGTTTTTTTTCTCCAAAGACTTTTAGCTTTGTTGCCTACCAGAAACATTTAAAGGATGTTTAAGTTATATATTTCGCTTTTACTCGATGAGTTTTCCAAACTAAAATAGTACAGTGAAACTTCGATAATCGTCAGGGGGTAAGGGGTAATTCTGGATTAATAAACGTAACAAACAGATAAAATACAAGGCAATTTATATTGGTGGTCTAGGCTCACTGACAAAAGGAATAAATCTGTCTTAAGACAAAACAAATAATAATAAGAAGAAGAAGAAACTTGAAAACACAGAGAATTTTGCAAAATCTAGTAACAATACTTGAATATTTATTTGGGTTAGCTAATTGAAAGATTAAAATAGGTCTTTGCATGGACGAAAAGGTGAACTGAACTGAGGAACTTAGCACGCTGGTTCAAACATGTCTTATTACAATGTAATGAAGCAATATAGTGTATTTCCCTATAAATCTTGACTAATCCTATTTTAAACACTTCAAATTTAGTCAGTTTGATGAAAAATTAAATTTTATTACTCTTTTATTCAATATAAGCTACCTTGAAAAATGGGAATTCCTTCTGAAAAATCTGGAAAACATAGCGAATTTGGTAGTAAGAAAATAGTGGCAACCCTGATATACCAACGACCTACAGACTAACTTAAACACACAACACATAACCCCGTCTTTAATTAATAATCACCGTGAAAGGGGAATTAGCAATTTATGGGAGTCTAACCCGGGACCTTTAGCTACCGACCTAGTTATAGAGCCGATCTAGGTAAGTACTTTTAGCGTTGTATAAAGTCTCCCAAGCACTTAGTAATGGATACAGTTTGTGATAACATGAAATCTCTATCAGGGGCATTAACTTTACAATAATTTCAAATCCTTATACTAAAGAGATTAAATTTTAATTGGTCAGGAAAATCTCTACGTAGTAAAAACAAACTTTATTTTTTCCAACGCTAAAAGTTGGGAGTTTTCATTAAAAAAAAAGCGCGCTCATTAAAAAAAATTGCGGATCTGGGAAGAGTAGCAACCTAGTTCTTAACATTATAATGGGATGGAGTTTATAAGCTTATGATTACAGAAAGTAATTTTGGGCGAATTGTTCTTAATTCCTCTAATTGAATAGTATCCTTGGTGAAGTGGGGTAGGGAGGAGGTGATTGACAAGCAGCCAGCCAAAGCCCTGTTGAGTAGCCTATCCTCTGTTTGTGTTTGCCGCTTGCATGACTTGGTGTGAGTGGTAAATCTACTAATTTCAACATTAGTACGATTATGGCGAGCCTTTGACAATAACGTTCATCTGTGCTATTGAATATCAATCGGATGAAAATAAACCTGTTTTTTTTTAAATATACATATCGCTTCACGTCTTACTACTCATCTACCAGCCTAGATGAGCTTGACATTTTAGTCCGCGTGTTCACAAATGTGGTTAAAAAAAACACGTTTTCTAAGGCCCGTTAATAACAAGTGGCGTGATTAGTACAGTGGTAGTGATTTAACAGCCTGTCACCCGCTCTTTGGTCGCATGGTCTAGGAAAGGGGTCCTCAAACTACCGCCCGCGGCAGGGGTGGCTTAAGGGGCGCCAAACAAAGTTAAACTTAGCCTAATGTAGCCTGGGCGTGATATGAAAATAATCCCCAAACCTAACAACTCCTAACCTAACATAACCTAGGCGTGATAGTGGAGTTGCAATCGTTCACGTTTTGATATTAACATGAAATTTTACATTAGTATAATTTTATGGTGAGTAAATTATAATTTAGTACCACTCTAAAAAGGTTATTTTACATTTGTCATCTTGAAAACATGGCGCTCTAAAACTTTTTTTTTTCAGTTATAACGTAAACCATTTAAATTGTCAAATTGTTTGTTATACTTATAATACAAAATAGATGATAACATTGTCCACAAAATAGGTTCTTATAGTTTTATTTGTAATTCTAACCGTTTTTGTACAATCTCGAAGTGAAACGTTTAACGTATAGTTAACGTGTGGAATTTCCCCTTCATATTATTTTCCTATCACGCCCAGCCTACGTTAGTTTTGGAGATGTTAGGTTTGGGGATTATTTTAATATTTTCCCAGAGTCCAATCGCCATAGGAAATGTGGCAGCTGAAAGCTAGGAGAAGATTTAAAGAACGTTCAAAAGAAAAACAAAATTAAAGATAAATTATTTCTGTCAAAGTTTTGACTGCCAAAAGTGACAACAAATCAAAATATGGTCTTGAAGATCATTTTGTTTGTCGAATGGATACATGAGAGTAGATCTGGTAGCTTTTGCTAGTTGTCAGTTATCACCACTCCTATGGCGAATGGACTACATTATCCACCAGTTAGATAGGGGGCGCCAAAAAGCAATACCGCCCGGGCACAAAATTTACCTCGGGCCGCCCCTGGCCCGAGGAATGGGTTCATCCGGTCCGCGGATGCTTTGATAAAAATAAAGTTTAAATCTTTGGAGAAAATAATTTCAATGACGAATACCGAAATGATTTTGCTCTTGTAAGTATTACACAAAATACTTACATACATTATAATCATATGCGGCTGGTGGAAGTATTGTAAACGCGTAATCAAAACAGCCAAAACTGTGATGTACAGCTCTTCAGCACTCTCTAGCCGCGTTTCATAAAGTGTCTGCTGAGCGGAGGGGCTGAGGATCGTTTCCTATTTGGAGAGGGAGGGGGTAATTATGTTGACTGCACGGTTTACACGTAGTCACGTTTAGTTATGTCTATGAGCTGTATATACCCATACATTAATAAATATAATAATGTATGTCTCTTTTGCGATTCGGCCCACCTAAAACTTTCAATATTTTAATGTGGCCCTTCGCCCAATAAGTTTGGGGACTTACGTTCTAGGGCATCACTCTCGCAATAGACTGGGAGATTGGGGTTCGAATCTCGGTCGGGTGTACTTAGTGACGCTTTTCTTAGATTGTTTTCCGTTCTCTCTCTTTTCCTCTCCACTCAACTAGAGGTACAATTAACCTAAAATTCAATCTTACTCGTCCCTAACACATTAGCGTAATTAGTAAATAAATATACGTGTAACCTGAACGGATAGTAAGACGTGGTGGTTAGTAAAAAAAAAGCTTGTCCCATCCTACGGATTTCACATAGTTTAAATAAGTAGGCCTACCAGTAATACAAATAGTTGAACAAGGTGTATTATCCAATCATGTCGGGGTTCGAATCCCGACCAACTGTACTGAGGTGATCTTTCATGGTGAAAACAGAAAGGGAAAACCTGGAAATGTCAAGGAATTATTTTTTTTGAGGTCAATAAATTTAATCAAATATAAGGAAAAGTTAGGGAATTTAAGTAGGGTCTACTTGACTAATTATTCACTTTAATATTTAAACAAAAGTTAGATATTTTGTGCCCGGGTGTTAAGAGAATGCATTGTTTAATATATTCTAACATAAGAGAGGATTGTGGATTGTTCAAGGTTTATTTAGTATCCATTAGAATTATTCTCCAAAATAAGGCGGTGGAAAACTATAGAAAGGTTAATCCGGGATTAAAAAAAAGGTTTTCTTGAAAAACCTGTAAAGGTCGGCGAATTTTATAATAACGCGTTTTGTAGCAACCCTGTTTTTCCTAAAGTTTTTCACTATCCCTTTACACAAATAAATGCTTGTATACCCCAATTTTCTTACGAGTGCACACGTGACAGCTAGAAAAATTTATTAGATCCACTTTCGCGGATTAATACGTAATGTCATGTGATTTGCAGCTGTAACTTTTGATATATATCACCAATACATATCAAATAACACTAATAATATTAGTAACTTAACACCTTATCAATGTTGATTGCAATAAAATGTGTGTGTATATTCGAAAAGTTGTTCCAAATGTCCATTAGTAAGGAAATTTTCCATTAATTAGTTGCGCCTACTGACTGCTGGGTATGCATTCCTCTTGAAAGTACCCGGTGTTTGGTTTGTATTCTAGCAGGGGAATGAAGAAAATTATGTTAGAGATGAAATGTTCATCAGTGAGTACCAGTAGTTTTTTTTTGGTGCAATGCGTATTACTATTTATCCGCGATATTTGTATACTACTATTATGTGGGGTGAGTAAGGTGTAATTTTAGTAGAAATGTAACCGCGTTTGCGCATAGGAAGANAAAAAAAAAAAAAAAAAAAAAGTAAAAAAATAAGCTCATAACACCGGCCAGGGTTTCGAATTCTGTTCTTCCCGTCACCAACATCCCCCTTTCATTTTTTTTTATCACTGCGTCTTACTACTTGTTCAGGCTATACGCTTATTTAATGAGGTAAGGATGAGGAGGGATTTGCGCACGCATTTGCGTGAAAGGAGAGTGAGAAACCATTCAGGAAAAACCATTCAGGAAAAACCACCCTCCCCCTCACCCTCTAGGGATTTGAATCCGGATCCTCCGTCATCAACAGGCAGGTTTGTCACGAGAGTGACGCCTTAGACGAGCGGTTCCCAAACTTTTTAAACGGCGTACCACCCCAACAATTTCCGTAATTTGTAATATCACCAAGATAAAGTTGAATGTTTACTGTTTCGATATGTTTTTAATGTTGCCCAGGGATATACAAAAACAGACTACGCGGCCGCACCGGCTATCTGAGCTTGAATCAATGTGGCCACTCCTCCATCCATTGTTTAAATCTGTTTTACTTTTGGTCAGACTTAGTCGTAATATATTTATTAGGTTTGATCAGGTCCTATCTTTTTACGACGTTACTCTGCTTGTTTTGTTTGGCTTCTCACGGCATACCACTAGGAATAATTGTACCTACCACTGGTGGTATGCGTACCACAGTTTGGTAACCGCTGCCTTAGACCATTCGGCCACTCAAGTAGGTTAGTTACCAACAAAATATGAAGTTGACGTCTTGGTCCTCGTTCCCATCGATGCGTGTGTTAGGTTCTGTTAATTCAGGTATATAATGTGCCCTAAGCAAACCCAAATGACACCCTTTTAAAATATATTTATTCTGTTCAGTCTTGAAGGAAGTTAATATATTATTTATTATATGTAACTTAAAACAATGTAGCAAGCAAATGGTAAACCTTAACGACAACTTGGAACAAAAAAAAACTTTCTAAGCACAAAATAAAAAGTGTTATTTTAACTAAATTACTCTAACATTTGTTTGATACCTTCTTCGATGGCTGCATGGTATAAGGCGTTACTCTCGTGTTGGACTAGACTGCCAAGGACAGGGAGAATGGGGCTCGAATCCCGGTTGGATGTACTGAGGATGGTTTTCCCAAAATGATTTTCCTCTCTTCCTCCACGCAAATGTGGGTACACTTCCTCTAAATTCAACCTTCCTCGTCCCAAATTAATAAGCGTAATAACTACATATACGAATAACCTGAAGAGATAGTAAGACACAATGCTAAAAAAATAATTGTTTGATACGCACATCTTGATTTGACCAGATTATGTTTTCGTAAACATGCTCCCTACTTTATTCTTTTTTTTAAATATAACCGTTTAAAACAAAATTTTCATAAGTGAGGTAAAAAAATAAATATTAAAAACACTTGGTAAGTAATGCGTATTCATATATTTCGTACTAAATTTCTTTCGTTTCCATTTCAACTCGTTCATAACATTCTTTTAATGTAATACGTTACACGTTTTGAATTTTAACCTCTCGGCAGCTTTTTAGCTTTTATTTTCATTGCGAGGTACGCTTACTTTAATTAAATAAAACAGCATACATATTTTTTTGGTCGTAACGAAATAGACATTAAGGTTTGTATCGTGACCGAAATTTCTAAAGCGTAATAATTCACACGTTGACGCTTGCCTAAGAAAACTATAGACTATGACTATTTCTAAACCATATATTATCAGATATCCCCGTGATCTGTTTTTTCCGCTGTACGCGTGTAAATATTATGTTCGGATTTTTTTTAACCTTTGCACGATTTTTTTTCTTAAATTTATTACTGCTTTTGTTTAGCACTGTGTCTTACTGCCTGTTTGAGTTATACCCTTATATAAGTTACTAAGGACTTAGAAGGTTATTTTAGGGGAAGTGTACTTGCATTTGCGCGGAGGGAGATTGGAAAACAATTTTTTTTAAACCTCAGTACATCCGACCGAGATTCGAACTTAGATCTCCCCATATCGGCAGTCAAGTCTAACACGAGAGTAGAGCTTTAGACCCGCGTCTTACTACCTGCTCAGATTATACATATCTACGATAATTACTCTTTTGGGGTAGAGATGAGGAAGGAAGCGCTTTAGAGAGCGCATTTGCGTGAAAATAAAATGGGAAACCATTTAGGAATAGCCACCCTCAGTAGACCCGACCGGGATTCTAACCCCGATCTCTCCATCATCTGGCCAGTCTAAAACAAGAGAGACGACTTAGAACATTCGATCACTGAAGTGGTCTTACACCACACAGATTGGTTCATGGGAGGCAATCGGCGCAAATACAGGCCTACTCTTAAACATGACACATAAAATGGCCTTTATCAAATACATTTTGTATTGGAACTCGTACACTTTTATGAAACATCTTTCATTAGTTGCCCTTGTTTCACGCACATAATTATCTGTCAATAAACTTACAAAATTAAAACGCAATGCGAATCAACTGTTTCTTGTTGGCGTTGCAAAACATCACGGGCCAAGTTACTGGCGTGTGAATCCTGCTTAAGGAGCCCATAAACGTTTCCCCCTCTAAACTAGCGGCCGATTAACCTGGAAATTATATAACTTACTGTACGATGTTAACGCTCGAACCGGAAAACTTATCTAAGTGGGGATCTCTGCATTATTTGCTTAACAGAATAAATTTGGATCATTTTAGTAGAATTTCTTTTCATTTTATAAACACATCTTTTAAAAAAAATGTGTTTTTTCAACATGCCAAAACAGCTTCACTTGTCTCCTTTCCACTGTTTTCTAAAATAAAAAATCCTTACGATACGACGTGCTCGAGCTGTATTACCTACTTATAATTAATTAGCTGTTATCTGTGGTGTGAACAGTACCGGATTTGCCTATGTAGAGGTCTCAGGGGTGGCATAAATTGTGCCCCCCCCCCCCCCCCCCCCCCCCCCCCCCCCNACAACCACCGAGACGGGTAATTTTAATAATAACAGAGTAAAAGGAACTAGGATACATAAAAACTTTCATAAAAACGCTTGTTGTATACAAACTTTTCTTGCTTTCTTTGAAGAAAATATGTTAATTATGGTTTTATGTTTTCTTTCTTGTGGGGGTTTGTGGGGGGACTCCTGTCTGGGATGATCACCCTGATGCGCCTCCCCCGCTCCACCCCACATCATAAATCCGCCACTGGGAGTGAAACTGGCTCTTAAAACATTAGTGTATGTGTGTCCAAACCGTCAATTGTATTCTAAATAATTTTTCACTAATTGAAACCAATGTGTAAATACAGTATTGCATATGGACACATGTATCTTTCTTCCTTAATTTTACTATATCTACGATTATTCTAAATTTTCCTAAAACAGTCTAAATCAATAACAAACACAACGTATCTTTCGACAAAGTCAGTATTCCAAGGAGTTATTATTATTATTATTATTATTATTATTATTATTAGCACCGCGTATTACTACCCGTTCGGGTTGTACACACTTATGCTAATGTGTAATGGTAGGGTGATTGTGAGATGAAATGGAGGACCTACAGTTTAAAGTGGGATCCGAACCACGGTAGAAGCCTGGCATTCCTCACATTCACAAGTTGTGATTAATACACATCTTGTCAGAGGTGAAGGAAGGGTTTGGTAATCAGATAAATCTGTGCCTGGACCGAGGATTGAACCCCGGACCCTCAGCACAGAAGTCTGACACCTTACCCCTAGACCACCAAGTCACCTTGCCAAGGAGTTACATCAAACAGTTTGGGCAAAATTATTATTATTTTCTTTTATAGCTCACTTGCAAGGGTGGATATGAAACCACGGCTAGCTTTGAAAAATAATTTACAATTTAAAAAACATTTGATGTATTTATAGTTTTTCAAGAAATTTGGCACCTGCTTCAGTGACCGCATGGTCCAAGGCACTACTCTCGCAATAGGCTAGATTGCCAATGGCGCTTCATGACGGGGAGATCGTGGTTCGATCCCACCCGGGTGTACTGAAGGTGGTTTTTTTCTTAAATGGTTTTCCACTCTATTCACGCAAATGCGGGTACACTTTAAATTAAACGTTTCTCAGCGCTAAACCATTATCATAATATTAATACATAATTGTTTAAACCGAACGGTGCTAAAAAGAAATAAATTTGGTTAAAAATAGGTGCTTTGGTGTTTTTTTTTATAGATTCATTATTAATTCCCTCTTGAGGCAGTAGTTTATTTTTGTCACTATGACTATTTAACGCCACTTGATTATATAAATGCACATCTTACAAACTCTTTTAATTCTAGAACATACACAATATCCAGACCGTTAGGCTTTAGTTCATCATTATGTTAGAAAAAGCTTCAATTTAACGAACTATAAAAAAAAAGTCACCTTTGCCAGGAATCCAATTAGGATAAGTGTGGATATCCCTCACAAGTATTAAGAATCAGAGCAAAAAAATCCAGACTGGCTCAGCTAGAAATACACACATTAATCTATGTACAGGATATATTATATAAATATTAAATCACGTGGTATCTGGCAGGATTGTTATACTAGTTGTGTTTGTATAATACTGAAAAAAAGAACCCGGCGTTTCCCGGGTAAACTGTGCAACGCTTTGCTATGCTCAAACAAACAGAAAAAAAATCTTCATTTTATTTATTTCGACCCAATTTTTAATTAATTAAAAACAATCAAATCAGAATTTTAAAATTCCTGCTTCTATGCGCACATGTTCGGGCACAGGGGATACTAATTTTTAAATTTCAGACATCTGCGTGCGATAGATATCGTGCAACGCTAATTAGAGACAAACAAACAAACTCTTCACTTTATTATTATAGAAGAATATGGATACATAAAAATAATAAGAATCAATACTTGAAATTACGCAATTCAGTAAAGCAAACATCAACAGCATATGTAGCCTATGTGAAAACGTGTTGTCATATATATATACCTGTTGAATTATTAAACTAAACATACATTTAGAACGTAGAGTTTCATGAAGGAAGACTCGCCGCCAACTGCGCTAAAGTGACGGACGTGGGACTCAAAAGACTGGATCAACTCTGAGAGCCTTTAAGGCGGTGAAAAATAACAAATTGTAGACCAAAGTTTGGGTTCAATTACAAAGTTTCCTCTTCCTTCAACAGGCGGGGTTTTCAGCACTTGTTGCCATAATAAATTGAAATAAATTTGATGTCGAAAATTACACTTAAAGACTACTCCACAATTTCAACTTCATATTCAAACCAAACGTCAGCACAAATTCTCATTGACTTTTACTTTTAAATAGGATTAAAGTTCACTTTTTTTTAGTTACTCAATTTGGATTCATTTCTCTTTTCTTCAGGAACTGACCATTAATTTTTGTATGAAAATGGAATTGAGAGACGTAATTCGTTTTATACATGGTATTTGCCCACAAGAATGTTAAAAAAAAATTCTCAAGCTGGGATGGAAGGAGATGTGATAAAAACCAGTGTTTTTCAAGATTTTATAGCAAAACTTATTTTTGACCTAAATAAATATAATATTGTTCCAGCACAAACATATAATTTTTAATTTTTTTCACATGGTGACCTCGAAATTTCTTGAATATCTGTCAAAGGTGTCCTGGAATTTAATGACAACTTTTTTTCTTAATTAATTCAAAAAGTTTATCATCAAATGCCGCTATGCTCTTGACATATATTCAAGAACTGTTAATATCACCATGTGGAGAAAATTAAACTCACTGTTTCTACTGGATAAATATTTTATTTATTTAAGCCAAGAAAATGTTTTGCCATAAAAAATGCAAAAACACGGGCGTTTTCATGCGTCCCCTTCCATCCCGCCTTAAGTCAACAGCCCGAAGGTTGGTTTGATGTGATTTCTACCCATCCGTAACTGATCATGCACTCAGCCCTTCGGCTGGTTAGTGCTGCCTGCACCGTCTGGTAGAAATCTTATGTACTAAGGGAGCTCAGAATGTGTTGCCTTTCACACTGAAATGTCTATGAGCGAGCGTGAAAGGTCCTACCAATTTTGCCGGAAAAGGTTTTCCCCCACCTTTCAGGGTTCTTTTACATGCCACAATCGACACGAGACCGACGACTTACCTTTCTCTCCGAAGGAAGTTGTGCTACGGATTTTCATCTCTCGTTAAAAATGAGTCGACCTCGACTGGGTTTGAGTCCACGAACATCGGGTCCTGAGGCGAGCACTTAACACCAAGATCACCGAGGTCGTCAACTTTCGATATATATTATTGAAAACTATATATAAAATTATATTAATATTATAGACTTTATCAATATTGACTAGAAAACTATTAGGTTTATATTTTATAAAATTTTCTTCCTATGAAAACTAGACTTATGATTTAGTTGTAAATAATTCTGTGCAATATGTTCGTTAGTATAAGCTAATTTGGTTTACGTTGATGATTGTACACAGCCGATAATAATTGGTTTCCGTGTAGGTGCTGTGTGAACCTCGACGGTTTTATTTCACGTGCTGGACCCGGCTAACAAAAACTGTTAAACAAAGTCTGGTTCTAGCGCTCATTACGGTGTACATGCTTTTTGGAAATTATTCTGTGTGAACACCACACCGCTACAAAGTGAGTCAAATTAAGTGCGAGAATTTATTCCAGCGTATTGTAAACAAGAGCTTGTGAAGCACTGAAATTTTATTTCAACTGCCCGCCTCAGTGTGAGTCGGTGGTTAGAAAGACTGACTCCTAATTAGAACAGTCTCTCTATATCATCGCTGGAGTTGTGATGTGGAAAATGTTCCGCCTATTCTAAACGGTACGAATACAGTAGAGATATCCATAACATTAAAATGTTCCACTTTATTTTAAATCATCCTTAGGACGTTTAACATTAGAAACATGACATCAGCTACAACAAAGAAATTACTTCAATTCCCGTCCACTTTTCCCACTCGCGTACCGAGTACAGAGCTTGGTGGCTGAACGCAAAAGTGTCACTAATTTCGGTATCCCCCGTTCTTCTGTATATAAGATTTCTCTCTCTCTCTCTTTCTGTTTGGTCTTAAGGCATAGATACCAATTACGCTAATATATTAGAAATGGAAAATTTTTAATTTAGATTAAGTGCACGTGCATTTGGCTGTATGCATAATGGGAAACAGTTTTCCTCGGTATGCCCTACAGAGATTCGAACCCCTACCCCATCGTCACCGGCAGTCTGGTCCATTAAATGGCTTAACAGTTTTTATCTTTCTAACCTCTTATATTTGTATTTAAATTTATCACCTTCAGAGAGGCATACTCATTAAAATCAGTTAAAAATTTAAGCATAAAGCTATAACTTCAACGAGAATTGCGACCCCACCCGCTTCGGTGGCCGCATAGTCTAACGCGCTACTCTCATGTCAAACTAGACTTCCGATGACGGGGAGATCGAGGTTTGAATCTCGTTCCGGTGTACTAAGGATGGTTTTTCCAATAATGCTTTTCTCCTCTCGCTCCACGCAAATGTTGGTACACTTCCTCTAAACGTTACATTCCTAATCCCTAAAACCATCAGCGTAATTTAGTACATAGGCGTATAACCCAAACGTGTAGGAAGACGCGGTGCTAAAAAAATATAATTGCGATCCCGCCCTAAACATGCCGCGGCCCAGAAGTACGATACCATATGTGAATTCATTTGAGAGTTTTTGTTTTGTTTGTATGTTGAAAAACAAAACCACTTACTATACAATTAATTATTCATAGTTCTAAAACAAATATGCTTTGGGAACCCTTCACAATATTTTCATCACCACAATAAATAAAGTTCACTTATTTATTGAAGTTTCAAGGCTTTGTACACACGATCAATTTGTACATATTAATACACATACTGAATTTGTTGATAATACAAATAAAATAATGTGGGAACTCCCCAACATTGTTTATTTTAAAGACATTAGCCGTGCATTTCAGGAAACAAAAATTGAACAAAAGGGTCCAAAGATAATGCAACCGTGTTAAGAAGGCACGGACAAAAATATAACATTTCGCATACTTGCGTAAGACTAACTTTCCCCCCCAGTGAACAATTGGGCCTTATTTTGTTTTGTTCGTTTCCTCCTCGTGTTTTCCCCACTGGCAGAACCTATCAGACCGTGCATAATGATAGGCTGTTCCTTTGTTCCTTGTGATCGCGGTGGGCAATGGGCATGTATGTTGCCCTCGAACGAAGGTCAGATGACGTAGGTACTTTACTTGTTCCCTCAGGAATATTTGATTTGGGTAAACTACAACTGTACATCCTATCCTTATATATAAATATACATACGTGCATACATACATGCATACATATATACATACATACGTGCATACATACATACACACATACATACACACATACATACATACATACATACATACATACATACATACATACATATATATTAAACATATACTGTATATGTATGTATAACATAAGCCAGAGGTAAATATTTCAAGACAAAGAAGAGGAAGGAGAAAAGGTAACTAAGATCACAGCTAAATAGCTAATGTTTGTTAAATTACACACAATATTTTCACTCTTGATTTGGAAAGACTATTCCGAACAAGTGCTCTGGGAGGGAATAATTTGTCATTCACTGATTTACCATTTTTTCTTGACGTGAATGTTGGTGCATTTACTTAAGTGTCACTCCTTTAATATTTTGGGAAAATACTAGTTAGAGTGGCAGATATCCCGAGAAGAGAGTACAGCTGGCGTAACATTTAAGTAAAATAAGCTTATAGTGTTAGATCATTTTTTTATAACAGATGAATTAGCTCTAGGGACCTCTCATACATGATAAAAATAAACATTTGATATTCAAACAAAAACCTGTTAAATTAAACCAGTTACATTTTTTTTAGTCGCTGTACGTGAAATTGCTTATTATAAAAAGCCCCTTGGGTCAATCTAATTACTGTCAAAACATATTTTTGTTAACATTGACAACTGTTTTTGTATCGACAGGGTTTTCAAGTTTTTCGCGGTTTTGTACAGTCCAATTTTGGTAGGACGGATTTTAGAAAATTTACAAACTTTTTGTGCAAAATGGAGATTCTTTCTTCACGCAAATGCGGACACATTTAATATAAATTCTACTTTGCTAATCCCTATCCCACTAACTAAATTAAATGAGGATAGCTGCCGATGACAGGGAAATCGGGGCTCGAATCCCGGTCGGGTGTGCTGAGGATGGTTTTCCACTCTTTATCCCCCTCTCTCTCCGCGCAAATGCTGGTACACTTCCTGTGAATTCAACCTTCCTTATCCCTAAGGCTGGGGACAGACTAGCGTTCCGAACGCCGCGACAGAAACGCTACGAACAGAACGCAAGCATGGTTGGCCGCTAGAGAGTGTCACGCTGGCTTATCAAACACCCTCGGGCTCTATCAGTAGGGAAGATGTCGACTATGAGTGAAGATGATCTATTGGTCGCTCTTGCTGTATCAAGTCATCTGAAAAAGAAGAACGTTCGGAACTATGCTGTGCACCCTCTAATCATCTGCAGACTGTCCTTTAAACAATTTCATACTTTGTTCCTCAAACTACGCGAACATCCAGACAAATATTTTGAGTACTACAGAATGAGTGCAGGGGAGCTTTGATTTGCTGTGTTTCAACGTAAAAGGAAGTAGTGAGAAGTAGTCTTGGATAACAACAGCAGCTACCTCCATCCGCAGTTTTCCCTTGACATCCCAGTTTGCATAGTTAGTGTGTTTTACATTACACAGTGTATCTCTATGATGCACTTCGTTTATAAACAATTATGTGTCAAACATGGCTACGGTCAACGTGTACACGGCTCCGAAACAGGAACGAGACTGCTATAGACTGTGACACGAACGCTAGTATGACGGGGTACGCACGTCTGATTACATGGGGAGCATTTAAAGTTCGTGGCTGTCGCAACGGACGATAAACGCAACCATCTTTGTTTACAAAAACTGTCGCAGTGTCCAGGACTCTAGTCTGAACCCTTATCATATTATGAAACAATACAATACACTAGGTCAACCTTGTCGCACTGTTCTGAACGCCAGTCTGCCCCCGGCCTAAGGCTATAGTCACAATAGCACCGTATTCGGCTGAAATATTGTTCGGGCTTACTCGGCTGACTCCTTCGATATTTTCAATCTCATGGTCCTCCATTAACTTGGTTATACATAGTACAACCGTTGAGTTCGGCCGAATACTTCCGACGCCGGACATTCAAATCTATTTGTTTTTTTCGGGCGAACTGTCCGATTTTCAAGAGATCGTCTGTACTCTATCTTTAGAAAGGCATGGTAAAATGATTGACTGTGAAAAGTTAATAACTTTGGTATTTGAAAAAAAGAGTTTGTGGGATTTAAGAATCAATCTATATAATGATAGAGATAATTCTAGGATTATATGGCGTGAGGTTGCGACAGAAATGGAAATTACAAGTAAGTATTTTAATTTTAAATTAACTTGCTTAGCAAAAATAAGCTATTAATTTTGTTGGTAAGAATATTTTGATTATAACATGATAGGGCATTTGGAATAAACGAGAATCATTAAAGAAGTTTTCTAATAGGGATTCACCTATTTAATCAAAAGTACACATTTTACATTAATAACATTATCATGCTAACATATCGAACCATAATACTATAGTCATTTGTGGCTACTGTGTTTAAGAAACCACACCTTTCAGCCGAAAACGGCGTTACTCTGACCACAGCCGTCGGCCGAATACGGTGCTACTGTGACCATAGCCTAACTCACTAGCGTAATTAGTATATATGCGTTTAACCTGAACAGGTAATGAGACGCAGTGCTAAAAAAAATACGGATAGCTAGAACGGGTACTAGAACGGGTACGGGTATAAAAAAATAAATAAAAGTGTTTTGTCTTCAAACGGTGCGAAACACTACGTTAATTCTCTGGTGATAAGAACCCTCGTGTCACACACCTATACAGTACAAATAATTCAAATGAATACATAAAAAAACTTTATTAAAAAGAAGAGAAATACCTATTCCCGGGTGAACGGTGTGTAAATTTTAAAGTTGGTTTTGTTGCGTCTTAATAATCTTGATATTTTTTTAAAAGCAAACACATTTATTTTGTAGGTTGGCAGTTCAAAAAATAAAAATAAAATAAGTTAAATTAAAATACAAGAGCTTAAGGATATTTTTAAAAGCAAACACATTTATTTTGTAGGTTAACAGTTCAAAAAATAAAAATAAAATAAGTTAAACTATAATACAAGAGCTTAAGGATATAGCTACCCAGCAATTTTATGAGTTGTTTTCTAACTTTTTTTTTTGTAAAAATACTGTACCGCAATTTAATTATTTTTCTATCTCTTGTGTTTTTTTAAATGCATCTTCAATGATTACGTGTGGTTTTTTTTTCTCTGCTGGACCGAATCACGATGTAGAACAAAAATGCAAATGAGATTCCTGCTCAGCGAGCCAAAAAAGAAAACCTGGAGTCCCTTCTTTAATCGGGAACGAAAATACGTGTTATTTCTGTGCCTTACTCTCGTTCTATTCCAGAATCTCGGGGACAGATTTAAAGTAAACACGCGTCGGTTAAATGGGAATTCTACCTTTACCACGCAAGGACAAGTTTCTTAAAAAGTTTTCCGAGGCTCTTCGTGGTTTGTCCCCTCAGGCGCACTCATCAGTCAAACTGATACTGTACTTGTAGCGGGGAGGATGTGAGAGGGTTTGGTTGGAAATTCAGATACCTACGCTTAAAATATAACCAGGTATAATTTCCTCAGCTTCAGAGTAACCTCATTTCTAGAGCTGTGATTCATGAAGTTGTCATAATTATACATGTCGCCCAAGGCTAAGTAATTCGCTGACACTTTTTTTAAGGAAACTTCTGCAGATTTATGATTAGGGGCTGTCTTAAATATGTTTTTGGTGGTCGTACTTCCTAACCCCAGTCTCACCCTACGTATAACATCTTAACCATTTTTGTGCCACGGATCCTTTTGGCAGTCTCGGTGAAGCGTGTAGACCCCCTTATCAGAATAATGTTTTTAAGTGCATGAACTAAAATACTTAGGATTCCAAAGGAAATAATTTGTATTGAAATATGGTAATACAAATATTTTTTAAAATAATTTGTTTAGTAATATAGGTTGGGTGTTTATTTACTAACGCATTAAATAACAAGACAATATATTTAACACATATATACGTTAAAGTTAAATTTGATATTCTACAATTTAATTGAGAAAGCTGTTGTTTCCACAAACTTACTAACCCCTGGGGGTTTCCAGGTTAAGAATCCCTGCTCTAGTCAGGGTCTACTCTGGTATGATATACACAGAATCCCTGCTCTATAGTCAGGGTCTACTCTAGTATGATAGACACAGAATCCCTGCTCTAGACTCAAGCTCTACTATAATATGATTTACACAGAATCCCTGCTCTATAGTCAGGGTCTACTCTAGTATGATATACACAGAATCCCTGCTCTAGAGTCAGGGTCTACTCTAGTATGATATACACAGAATCCCTGCTCTAGACTCAAGCTCTACTCTAATATGATATACGTAGAACCCTGGCTTTCCACTCTTAGTATGATAAACACATACATAGCCCTGTCAGTGTTGAACTCACTTCCCTATTTACGAGTACATCTCGTATATTATTAATCTCAACACCGTGAACAAACAACTGCCGGTGTTACTGAGCAACTTCTACCAAAACCTAGGCTAATGATTATCAGAGCGAGATATGCAGTGCCAAGTGTCAGTCCTAATTACCTAGTACTATACTGAGATGACGTCTTTTGAAAGGTGGGGCAACGTTTCGTGACGGCAAAACCGTTAAACGTCTTCCCACGTCGCCTTGACACAAGTGGGTCACCTCGACAACCGAATCAAGGGGAGACGCCTCAGCATCTCGTTGAAGAAAGACTACAGTGAACGCTGAGTAACCAACCTTTGCGGGGACGGGAAATAGAGATGCAAGAGAGAAATATTTAAACGATTATTTTTTTCTAAAAATAACAAAAATAGAAGGAACACAATCGAGATAGCCCAAGTTTTAAAGTTTACACTTTAATTTAATTACTTCGGTGGTCGAATAGTCTTAAGGCGTCGCTCTCGCAATAGACTAGACTGCCGATGACTGGGAGATCGTGGTACGATCCCGGCTTGGTGTCCTGAGGGTGGTTTTCCCTAAATGGTTTCCCACTCTCTCCACGCAAATGGGGGTACACTTACTGCAAATTTAACCTTCCTTATCCCTAACCTATTAGCGGAATTGATATATAGGCGGAAAACCCGAACTGGTAGTAAGACGTGGTGCCAAAAAAACCTTTTTAATACTAAAAGATAAGGATTATTAATTTTTTCAAACAAAATGATAGTCATAAAAAACACGGTGTGTAGCTTACATTCACTTTCGTTCACATTTTAATTTATTTTAGTGAGTAACTTTTCATTGCTATTTAAATGCAGCTATTAAGATGTGAACACCGGTTTCTGTGGCTGCATGCTCTAAGGCGTCACTCTCGTGCTAAACGGTACTGATTATAACAGGAAGATCGGGGTTCTAATCCCAGTAAGGTGTACTGAGGGTGGTTTCCCAAAATGGTTTCACACGTTCTCTCCACCCAAATACGGGTACACTTCCTCTTAATTTAACCTTCCTCATATTAAAATCACTAGCTTAAATAGTACATATGCTTATAACCTGAACAGGTAGTAAGAAGAAGTGCTTAAAAAAATTAGGTTGGTAGAGCTGAACAACGCCTTCTCTCTGGGGTGCAACAAAAACCAGAAATTGATTAAAGTTATATCTTAAACTTGAGGCAATCCGTTTCAACGATAAGTCGCTTTGAAAAGCGTAAAATAAATTTCTCGTACATATGTGTATAGCCCGAATGAGTAGCAAGATGACGTGACAAAAAAAAAGCCATTATTACTTAAATCTACACATTAAACTCTCACAACAAAATTTTTAAGAAATAAGTTCAAATATTCACTCTCACAACTATGTTTAGATAGACAGCAGATTTGACTAACAATGTAGTTGCTAAAATATTCAACTTTTATAAGTGTTTCCCCTTAAGAATAATGGATGCAAATACAGTCCAAAATTTAACACTTATTACTTCTAATAAGGTTCTCTCAAATAAAACACGGTCAAATTTCATGTTTAAACATCTTCAACAACGATTAATGAATGAATTTGTCAAGTAACCCTTTATCTGGAAGCATGTGCTCGCTTTAGATGGTAATTCACGCCCTCGGCGACCTATTATAAATGGCTTTAGACAAGGTATGCGCCAGCACTGATGTTATCAGCGTCTAACTTGTTAATAAAAAGTTTGGACGTAATATATGGAGGGTAACTTAGTTTTTGTGTGTTTTGGTAGCAATATTATGGGGTGAAGGAAGAGGTTAGAACACACCCTTGCTTCTGCTCCCCTATTTACAACACCTTCCCTTACAATGTGTACACTTTTAGCTGCGTGGACTTTCATATACCAGTGGTGGGTTTTTTTTCACCCTTAATACACCAAGAGTGAAAAAAACACTGCACACTTTCTGGATCAGGGATGGCCAATCTTTGGCCTGGGTAGCACGCGAACACGATTTGGGTGGCATGCTAACATTAAAATAAAAATAATCAAATAAAACTTTTCTCAACGTGGTTTAATTTTTTGCAGTCAATCATATTTCGACAGCCATGTAATTCAATGTCATATCACAATGAAAGTTGTGAAGCCGGTTAGAAATTCTCTTGACTCGTACTGAGGTGCGTCCTATGTGCTGTTGTAGACAGCACGTTATGAACCGAACAAAATATCTTACATAACAAAATATAAAACGTTGCAAACTAATAAGGAAAAAATAATCATATACTCTTGGCAGCATAAAGCTATCCAGAGTCGAAGGTGGCTGCGTTATCTGATTGCTCGCTATCTTAATTGATCGCTCATACGTAGGCCTATCTGACAATTTACTCACGTCCATCACAGACTCTGCCTTAAAATTTGGATGAAGAATTGCCTGGGCACGGAATGACTCCTGGATAGCTCAGTGATAAGAGAATTGGCGTACTAAACCAAAGGTTCCGGGTTCGATTCCCGTGTTCAGGGGATATTTTTCAAATTAAATAATATAATATGGAAAAGATTATGTTCTTTTTTATTTTAACATATATATNTATATATATATATATATATATATATATATATAAATAATATATATAGTTTCTTTTTTCAGTGAAGGTGTTACATGTTTTCACTGAAGCTATTGAAATTAATATTGTCTTAAGACACTCACTTAGACAATTTAATAAATTTTCCTTCTTTAAAATCCAGGCAATATTAAAATATTGAAATTTTATTTGAGTTATTTATTACATTTCATAATATTCAAGTTTTGATTTTTAAATACTCGTTAAAAACCGTAAATAAATGGTGTCTGTCACACTAGACTAGGGGAAAATTCAGATAGTCCTTAAGGTGGAAATGTGGGGAACGTGCGTTAAGGATTTTTTTTTGTGCAATTTTTATTGCAAAAATTTTTTTTTTGTCAAAATAAATCAAATACTGCTCCAGCAGAAACAATATAGGATTTAATTTTTTTTAAACAGTCCTTGAATATCTGTCAAGGGAGTCCTTAAATTTAATGACAACTCTTTCTCTTAATCTAAAAAGTTTCTCATCTAATGACGCTATGCTCATGTTTATACCACCTTGTGAAAAAAAATTTTAAATCTCTATGTTTCTACTGAAACAATGTTTGATTAATTCAGGCAAAAAAAAAAAGTTTTGTTACAAAAACTGCTAAATCACTTCCCTAAACTCGTGTTCCCTACATCCCTACCTTAAGTGTCACACTGGTTGAAAAAGTTTCGCCATCTTTGTTTTAGATCCTAAACTTTTATATACCACTCAATGTATACACTGGTGCTTAATCATTCACCCTGACATCGTCGTTAAAAGTTAACTATTTTTTTCTCTCTCTTGTATTTGAACAAAAGTTCCGTTTCCCTAGGTGTGCAAACTATATTAAGAAAAGTATGTTTGGTTTCCCCCATGCCCCACGTCTTACTACCCGTCCAGGCTAGCTACAATCGGATTCAGATAGGAAGGAACGTTTTTGACAGCTTGCTTACTATACACTTTTAAAATATTTACACGTGAAATATTATGACCTTAACTGTTAGTTATAAAAGATAATATCAATAGCTATGAAACAATACTATTAACGAAGTAATATATTAGCAAATTTGACCACAAAAAATATGTTTGTATGTCAAAAAAGCTTCTTGCCAGATTCTTACCTTTTTTTTCTCTCGCATTAGTGAGAACATAAACTATCTCTGACAAAATATTAAAAACGTAAAGAGGAGCTTTGAATGAGCTTTAGAATGTTTTCAAATGTATACATATATATACATATATGTATGAATTTGAAAACATTCTAAACAATATATATATATATATATATCTTTAAAACTCCTCAACAGTTACAGGTATATAACAGGTAGGCCTATATGCAGATGTGGTAACTTTCGTATCTAACAAAAAATATCCTTCCTATCTGAATATATATATATATACGCACACACAAAAATTAGGGTTTGAATAAGTAGTGGAATGAATAAGAATATACCCGCTTCGTTGGCCGCATGGTCTAACGCGCAACTCTCGTGTTAGACTAGACTTCCGAACACGGTATTGAGGTTCGATCCCAGTCGAGTGCACCGAGTGTGTTTTTGCCTAAGTTATTTTCTACTCTCCCTCCACGCAAATTAGGGCGCACTTCCTCTAAATTAAACCCTCCAAATCACATTAGTGTTACTAGTACAGAGGCGTCTTACCCGAATGGGTAGTAAGACGTGGTACTAAGTATTAGTATATTCTCCCTACAAGTTGGTTAGACTTGGTAACTGATTATGTAGAGCACTTTGGACTAGCCCCACTATCAACGAGCATACATCTGTGCCCCCACCCCCTCCTTTCTTTTAAGGTCCAAAACTCACTGTTATATACTCAGAGGAGGGTTGTTTCTCTTAAGATATTAGTTTTGACACTGCTTTATGTTATTCTACTTGATGTTTAAAAACACGACCTAATCTGAATACTCGACTGCTTAGTCAGGAGAGTTGGAATTGTGAGTTCACTAAGCTTATATAATTATTATTATTAGCACCGCGTCTTACTACCCGTTTGGGTTATAAGCACTTACGCTAATATGCAATGGTAGGATGATTGTGAGATGAAATGGAGGATTTACAGTTTAACGTGGGATCCGAACCTACGGTGGAGGCCTGGCATTCCACACATTCACAAGTTGTGATTAATACACGTCTTGTCATAGGGGAAGGAAGGGTTTGGCAAACAAATAAATCTGTGCCGGGACCGAGGATTGAACCCTGGACCCTCAGCACAAAAGTCTGACATCTTACCCCTAGACCACCAAGCCACCTTCTTATGTTATACTTGCATGCTCTAGATTGACTAAGGCTGCAAGTTATGTCAATATGTTACATATTATTACCATTTAAAACAATTCTTGAGCACCCTATACACAAGTAAATACACTAGAGGTGAAAACTACCTTGTATTTTGTACTCGTGTACGTATATATCCAAACTCTTCAATAAACCTTGCTGAACTAGATAAAATAAATTGATTGGCCAGCACTTAATCTTTATCGGATTTTCTTTTTTTCGGAAACATATCGAATGCCAATATCCCGCACGGCCATCCTTTGATAGCTTTTCTTGTCCAGACATTTATCGGGGATAGAGGTAAAGGGGAGTTTTGAAAATTAATTGCCCTCTTAAGAGAGTGCACACCCCCTTGAACTAAGAAATCCATTTTGGCATTTTTTTTTATTATCGAATACCCATCAATTAACTTTAATATCTGCAGAAACAAATATTAGACAAAATGGCACGACGTAAACATTTTTTTTTACTAATCTATGCCTAAATGAATTGTAGTAACTAATACAAGAACATATTTATTCCTATTAATGTTTTGCAATAATAGCCTTTTGGCTTAGTGGTTAGAGTAGTCTAACGCAAGTATAAAGGCCCTAACTCGATCCCGGGTGATGCTGATTTACTATTTATTCATAGTTTCTTCTTGCTATCAAACGAGTGGTCAAAAGATATAGGCGTCAATACTTGATTTATAGTATTAATCTTACCCTATTAGGTTCAACTAGTTTGAAGTATTTTATAATATTATATTATGTATCTTTAGAAAGTTCACTTTAAATTACATGGTCACAACATGTTTTCAATAAATACCTCATTTTTTAATTGAAATTCTTCCGATAAATAATAGGTATTTTCAAATCCCCCATGCATCACTCAACACATACATCATATATGCTCTGCGGGACAACTCATTACCCCTGCCCCTTCATTAGTGATGTAATTTTTGGTTTCTGATAAAAAATCAAAATGTGCTCCTATTTTTCAGGTGAAGTGAATTTTAAATAAAGTTGTAAAAATGCTTAGTTTTAACATCCTATTGTAACGAGATTAGTTTGTGAGAGTGGGACTAGCGCGCTACTTGTTGTTTACCCTAACAACGCCCTCTGTTCTCTCTATCTTCCTCCTTGTCTAGCAGGTATGCAGTCAGTCCTACTGTCAGGGAGATTTGAGGGATCAGGAAGGGAGCGTAATTTAAATAAAAGGGACACATCTGGAAGAGTGTGGGTTCATTCTATTCCAACCCAGTATTCTAGAAATGGAGAATTCCAGACTCTTTAGCCTAACTGTGACTCCTATATCGACACGGTCGGTGATAGCCAGAGGAGCCCAAATCCAAGTTGTGGATAGTGACGTGAGTGGACTGGCGTGTTCGGAAGTGGGCTAGTGTGCCCGGGAGTTGGCTATCGTGTCCAGTGAGTGGGCCAGCGTGTCCAGCGAGTGGGTAGCGTGATCAGTGAGTGGGCCAGCTTGGCCAGCGTGTCCAGTGTGTGGGCCAGCGTGTCCAGCGAGTGGGTCGGCTTGCCCGGGAGAGGAAAAGCTAATCCAGTGTTTGTGTTAATGCGGGTCAGCGCATTGTGTCGTGCGCGGGGACCAGTGGCAATTTACGGGAATGACACGGGTGGCGTAGTCATTGATTGTTATTGTGAACTGTGTTAGTAATGAACATTTATTTATGTGACTGTTTTAAATATTTGAATAGTTATTATGTGTCTCATATTTATTATTGGTTTATTTAATGTATTCTCAATCTCTTATTAACTTACAGACTTACTTATTACTCTTATTATTTAATTTAGTGACTTGTTTAGTTTTAATTAATTTAATTCTATCAGTGTATGTGTTGAATAATATTCTTAAAACCCTTACATCATGTTTTTATATACGGTTATTTACAACTTCATTTTATGTCTTAAGTTTGCCCATTTCAATTGCCCATTTTAATTAATTGTGTGGATAGTACCTAACTTATTATATAACTTGAGCCTACGACTTGAAAGTTTTATTGATTGTTCAAGGTAAACGATTTTGTCGCTACCGGCAGAATGTTACGTTTATACATGACTACTTTTTAATACGTACATTTTAGAACCCGGTAATGTGAACTATAGAAAAACTAAATTACATTTTTCTATGTTTTTTTTCTTTCTTCAAAAAAGTTAAAAAGAAAAGAGATTTTTGAACCACATACCTTTTTACTTCCTTTCACTTTTATTGTATTATTTTTATCGTTTACGAACTTTTATTATAAACTTGAGGTAAAATTCAAGACAACAAAACTCATAAAAAAACAAAATAGGGTTTTTAGAGTATGTCGGCCCATTTCTTTTTATAAATGCGTTTATTGTGTAATGTGTTTGTAGGGTGGGTTTGGTGGGTGAAAAGGTAGTTTTACAGATAATTGCGTAGTCTTTAAAATGTGATGAATGGTGCTAGTTGGTTTTTTTTTTAGGAAGGGGGGCAAAGGTGCCTTTAGAGAAGGGAAAGGGGAACAGCAAAGTGTTTTTTTTGTAACAAATTAACGGATTTATGTAACTTTATTATTACACTTTGTAGTAGACGTGGTATTTTTCTGTTTGTTTTTCAGTTATGTAGGATTCTATATGAAATATTTAACTACTCGAGCTTCCATGTTTCGGTTCTTTTTTCTACGTTTTTACAACAACACAGGGCTAGCGATGCAATGACGCACACATATTTAACTCCAGAGTTTTTTGTTGTTGTTTATACAGGAGGAGCATATTTATTGCGCCGCGGGAGTAAGGGTGATTACTCAATTTTATCGTTTGAAAACAAAATTTTTGCTGTCACTCTGTATACAAATCATTTAGTTCAAACCGATGGGGCTGTCCTTTGCGGTGGAACGACAAAGAGCCCTTGTTATAAAAAAAATCGCAGCACATGGCCAGACGGTGTGAGACCTTAATAAGACGTGAAATTTCACTACATCTGACCATACGCGTTGTTAAAAACCTATGTAAAACTAATCAAACCCCAAAACAGATCACTTTGACGCATTTATCGGCCCGGACATCAGCACCGGCTCTGTCGTCCTGATCGCAAGTATCTTCTATTCCTTTTCATTACATTAATGGAAATTTAAATTTTAACAACGAGCATTTAGCTACAATATATTTTTCTCTTGATTCCCTTTTTTTTAATCAACCAATTAAATTAAATTATTAGATTAAGTTGACTTAAATTTTTTTTTCCCTTCATTAATTTTAGACTTAAGATGTATAAAATGTATGAATAGGTACTAATGATATGCCATATGCAGAACCCTGAACAGATACAGATAAATATATGGATATCCGTAAATTTAGTATCAAGGTAGATATTGTTGGGTTGTGGATATTAATGTATATACGCTACAAAATATTAATTTTAAATTAATGCTTTTAAAGTAATATATAATACTTAAGCACTTCCTAAATAATAATCAAAAAATAAATCTATGGCATTAGTAAAATATATTTATTTTGCTTGCATTTGATGTGAAATAAACGTAAAAAAAAGATTATTAAACTTCATGTTTATGTTCACTAACAACATTATTTTAATTTTAGTACTCCCCTCGACTTTAGAGTCTTAGAATAAATCCATATGATTGTTAATTGTGTGTGCTACATTTATATTTAAATTATTCCGTCATAAATTAACTGGTATTGCAGATGGGATTGTTATGGAATATTACAATATCCCCGGACACGAATATCGGGTGAAGGTAGCGAACTCGGATACGGATTGGGGCCGTGTGGGTACGGGGTGGATGTGGATACTATTTTGGGTCGCCCACGCAGGGCTCTAGCGATATGTCGGCCTGTCGTCAGTGGTGTATCCACAAATTTATGCATGGGGGGGGGGAACCAAATTAAGATTTTCACCCCTCTCACGCTTTCTGAATTATTTTCTAGGATAGTGGGGGGAGGGGCTCTTAAGATACACGGAATGGGAAACGGGGTTGAAAGATTGTTTTCAATGCCTCAAGAGTACAGTCTAATTTTCATAGAAAGGGCCTCTTAGAAAATACAGGCTTTTTTTTAACATTATAATATTTTATCAGTGTAATTTTATATATATTGATACTGCCAATATAAAAAGTGACAGCTGACGCTCATATGACTTGGCGTATGAATACGTGAGAGTGGATCGAGTAATATTTCTGGACTTCTATGACAATTGGACAGCAGTTAGGTACCATATAATTCGGCACTTTTAATATATCTCGACCCTCTTCAGTGGCCGAATGGTCTAAGGCGTCACTCTCGTGTTAGACTGGCCTGCTTAAGACTGGGAGATCAGGGTTTAAATCCTGGTCGGGTCTACTAAGAGTAGTTTTTCCTAAAAGGTTTCCCACTCTCCTTCCATGCAATTGTGGATATACTAATTATAAAATGCTTCCTCATCCCTATTCCATCAGAGTAGTAATTACCGTAATATGGGTATAGCCGGAACATGCAGTAAGACGCGGTGATAAAAAAAAGTGCTCTTTAGGACCATATTTTAATAATCTTATTGATGGTAGTTTTTATGATAGACCATAGAGGACGTGTCACCCCCAATAGACCCTTCCCCTCCCCCACCTGAAGGTAGCCACGCCTCTGTATGTCACAAGTGTGTGCTGCTTTCAAAACAAGAGAATTGTGTCTGCACTTTTAAAGATGAGACTTTTATCTGTCTCGTTAAAGTCTGTTGGCTATGTCTAAGTTATTTTAGCTCAACACCAAGTTTATGAGTCCTAATATTTTATGGTACCTTTGTCAAGTATGAATCGAGAAATGTCC
Source organism: Timema bartmani (assembly GCA_902151455.1). NCBI lineage: Eukaryota > Metazoa > Arthropoda > Insecta > Phasmatodea > Timematidae > Timema > Timema bartmani. The sequence goes on along the minus strand of CABFWB010000167.1, from coordinate 378,176 downwards.
TTTTATATCATCAAACAGCTGCGCTCCAGACTCGTTATGAATAATATACGCCATCTGTTTCAGCGCCGATATGCGGTATTTTTTACAAAATAAAAAAAATAATTTGAAACTTTTTTCCAAACTGTCATGGAAAGCTAAGTTTATAAACGGTGTCTCAACATAGCTTTTATACTATCGTGAATTAACGTTAATTTTTCTAAATGTTTTATCACACCTTGTTGGAAAAGTTTCGAAAAACCACTTAACAGTATTGAGGTAATCGTTAACCACTGGGAAAGGTACTTATTTTAATAGAAAGTACAAACTTTTTTTGCGGCCAACACTATTTTTTTTACTATTATCATTATTAGTGTTATTTTATAGTTGTTGATAAAATATATTGAAAGTGACAGCTGTAACTCACATGACTTGACGTATGAATACGTGAAAGTAGATCTAGTAATAAGGTTCTTTATATGAAAATTGGACTGAATTCCCCGTGGTCCACATCCCATTCAGTCCATCCGCTTATTTACACAATTGAGGAAGGGAAGAGGAAGGTAGCATTTTAGAGTGAGGATACTTGCATTTGCACAGAGAGAGAGTGGGATACCATGTGGGACAAACCACCTCACTTTAAACCTGCTAATCATACCAAGACGGGGCCGATGCCTTTTTTCTATATTACCTCCGTTGCGGGCTCAAATATTGTTATTTTTAAAATCTACAATGAATTTTAAGAAATGAACTTATAGCTTTTACATCATTTGAAATGCACAGAAGACCCATTTCGGTGGCATGGTCTAAGGCGTCACTCTCGCAATATACTGGATTACCGATGATGGGGAGAGTGGGGTTCGAATTCCGGTCGGTTGTAGTGAGGATGGTTTTTACTAAATGGTTTTCCACTCTCCCTCCACGGAAATTACGGATACTTTCCTCCTAAATTCAACCATCCTTTTCGCTAAAATATTAACTTGGTTTGCACGTACGCGTATAACCCGAGCGGATAGTAAGACGCACCATTAAAAATAAATAAATATACGGAGTATAAGTCAAAGGATAATTTATTTTACTATTTCTTTTGGTGACCTGGCGGTCTAGGGGTAAGGTATCAGACTTTAATGCTGGGGTTTCCGGGGTTCAATCCTCGGTCCTGGCACATTTATCTGATTTCCATATCCTTCTTTCACCTCTGACAAGACGTTTATTAGTCACAACTTGTGAATGCGTGGAATGCTAGGCCTCCACCGTGGTTCGGATAACACACTAAACTGTAGGTCCTCCATTTCTTCTCACAATCACCCTACGATTAAACATTAGCGTAAGTGCGTATAACCCGAACGGGTAGTAAGACGCGGTGCTAATAATAATATCTCTTTTGCCCTATATTTATAGATTACATTAAATCTACCAATTAAACTATTCCTTACTAAATCTGAAGATAAAAATAATAATGGTCTTTATTTAAGGCTGCATCTGAATTGCGTCCCAAAGTAAAATTTGTACACCAAGTACGTCCCTGTTTAAAAAGGATGTAACACGAATTGCGTCCTTGTTTGAAAAAAAAAAGTTAACTTTAATCTATAATTCAATAATCTAAATGCTTACCTGTTCTTAAAACCTTTATTATATATAATTATTATTACAAATCAAATTAAATAACGGGATATTGTGTTTTTTAGAAGTTATAAAATTTAGTTAATACTTACTGTCTACTTATGTTCACTGGTAAATATTTGTAACATACACTTTTGATAAGTGTAAATCGAGATATTTCACTTGTTTCATACTTCAAAATTAGCACTTTCATGAAGGTTTCTTTGTTTATCGCTTCCTTTACAGCGCAATTTTACGTTAAAAAATAGCAATGTACGTTTTTTAACACTTCTATAAACTTATAAATATTCGGGTGTGCTGAATATAGCACTCCATTTATTTTGGAATCAAAAAATTCGCAGCAATTTGAAGTGCGTGGTGCAGTGAGAGATTGGGTGGAAATTTTTCATTCACTTTTACGACGTTTCTAAAATATTCTCAGTAAATCTTCTTACTCTATCATCGTTGGGATTGATCGCCATGAGGTCGTCAATAAATCAGTCATCCACGTAGCCAGGATTCAGGAATGATAGTCCGAGGAAGTATTTTAAAAATTCTCCAATTTCAGAATCTGTTGCCTTATAAGATTTAATTGTTGGATTTTCCTCCACCAACTTTATCCTAAATGATACCTACAACCTTTTATGATTTGTGGAGGTAGCAAATACTCTTCCCAGATCTCGATGAATAGCCACTTCAAAGTTAATCAATATTGTAGTTTGAGCAAAGTCCAAGCCAAGTTCACGAAATTTTAAAATCAAGTGTTGAAGAGCTGCAGTGTTAAGTGCTTTTTGAAAGCATAAAGACCAGAGGAATGTAGGCGTCATCTTTACTGCCTAAAATTGTGAGTGATTACATAAACAGCTTTGGAGAAACATAGGACAGACATTCAGTCCATGTATATGACGCCAATCTGTTCCAAAAACTTCGTTTGTTATCGTAGATAAAAAAGCCAAATTTTTGTCTCTATTATTCACTAATAAAAAAGGTCCTTCCCTACTCGACTTAGTGCTCAATTTTTCCAAAGAAGAATGTAGTTTTTACAGTGTCATTGGTAGTCGGGGTGGAATCAAAGAGCGAGCTTGGTGGATTAAAATATGAAACCTAATTGAGCAAGCCATAAAGGTACCTGATATGACAAGTTGGGACACATTTCATTTGTTAAATAAAAAAACTTGGAAAAACTTAGAATTATCGGGGCGCATTCCTTGTGTGTCTTATCAGAGGATTCAAACTAGTTAGGCAATTCCAATGCTGCATTATTTAATTGGTCAAGTTAAGGCTTTTAGCGGGTTTTTTTCGTTATGGTTTTCTATATTTCAAGGAAAGCGCCTTTTTGTTGTGTTGCATCTCCCCTCCTCCTCTGTTATTTTAGATTATTTAGCTCAACCACCACCGGCACTATAACTTAAAACTTTAAAAATAAAATAAAAACATCAACCTACATAGTTTGATTACACTTTGGAACTCTGACCTAGTTTCATTATGCTTTTTGGAACGAATGTCGCAGACATTACGGTACATTCGGTCGTGAAATGGCTCCCACATTATCCCATCTGTGTATGGCTCCATATTCTCGCCGATGAATGCGCTCATTATCACTCCAAAGTTGGATATTGTTTGTGTTTATGGTGCCAGTTAACTGACAACATGAGTTGGTGGAGAAGCGCCCAAAATCGAGAAATCTGTTGGGTTTTTTTTCCCACCTGTGCTTATAGAACAGTGTTTCTAATATTTTTTGTTGATGGAGGACCACAAATTGAAAGGTATGCATACTGAGAGACCACCAGAGCCCTGGAAGAATTGGGGGTGGATTTGGGGGCGGGGTGTTTGAAATGTATATAGGAAAAACATTATTTTTAGGCAATTCCATTTTGCGACTGTAAATACAAGGGGAAATATTAGTATTAAACTAAATGTTGAAATAAAATCATACAATTACATTGAATTAGTCCCTTTTCCTGGTATTTTATGATACAGAGCACTAGGAATGCTATCTATTTAATTAATTTGATTCATAAATAATTCAATTTTGTGCCTTGTATTTATTTTATTTCATTTCCGCTTCATTATATTTTTGTTTCAACCATGAAAAGCGATAACACTATGATACAGTCAGGAATGTTATTGCATTTCCATTAATATTATGGCTTTTATAGGAATTTAACAAAATTATGACTAAACCTCGAATTTTCTAAAATCGTTAATCATTAAACTACACTTAATTTGAGGACTATAATTAAAATCTAAAAAAGAAAACGGCCGAAGTATAGTCACTATATAAAATTTTAATGGAAAGTCTTGACAAAATCTATTAAACCATTTTGGTTGCACCCCCATGGACAGACAGATTGACAAATACAATTTTAAAAACAAAATTTTTAGGTTCTGGGATACACAAAACATCAAGATTAATCAAAATATCTAGGTAAAAAAAAGATTCGTGATTACAATAATTTATCTGCATGATACAATAACAACAATATTGACAGATTGAATTGGATGAATCCCACACTAGTGTACCAGCAGTGAATATATACCGCATGCCGGCTTAGTTGGTCAGACCTGACTCTGAACTTGAGTTCAATTCCCATCGACTACATCCTCTTTCACAAGATGGGTTTCCATCCTTCCTCCAAACAACTTTCTCTTTAAGCTGAATCCTTTCAGTCTTGGAATCAATCACTAGATGACCTCAGTGCAAAGTATGTCGGTAAAAATAATATACTTGCTTCACAGTGACTCATCCAAAGGTTACTGAAGAATGACGCTATCTATCAATTTGATGACCTGGGCTGCTCGATTCCAAGGTGATAATATTAATAAATCGTTTATCCGGGTATGAATAAATCAAATTTACTTTCTGGGCACGTATCGTTATTGTTTTTGGATGCATTGAGGGGGGGGGGGGGTTCCCAA
>CABFWB010000167.1:362812-373664 GCA_902151455.1 Timema bartmani | reverse complement strand
GGGGGGGGGGGGGGGGTTCCCAAATTTGTTCTGCACGTTGCTGTTTCCGTCTTCTTTACACGCAAATGCGGGTGAAATTGTCAATAATAACCCTTTACCTCTATTTCATACTACAGGTAGTTTAATCAAATTTGTTAAAACATATTAAATAAAATCATTCTTTGTATTTAAATATTTGGGTCATCGGAACCGCTCAGTCTGCATTTAAAGCGATAGAGGGTGTCTAGTAACAAATGAGTATTCATGAGCGCTATACTTCCTAACATCAATTAATACGTTTCATTGGTCTCGAAAATTGCCATATCTATGGTAGATAAACCGTTTGATTTGACAATACCCTTACCGAATGGGCTAACGCGCTACTCTCGCAGTAGACTAGACTGCCAATGACGGGGAGATTGAGGCTCGAATCTCGACCGGGTGTACTGAGGGTGGTTTTTCCAAAATAGTTTCGCAAGCTTCTACGGGTACATTTCCTATCAATTATTCTTAACTAATTCACACTCATTAAGAGTAATTAAATGTGTAATAGTCCGGACGGTTAATAAGACGGGGAACAATTTTTTTTAGATAACCACGTGATATAAACTTAAGATTTTTAACGTGTGGACGTCACACAATATTAGCGACTACACCCATGTAGTAACTAAATTAAAAGCGAGATTGGAAGGGCCTTTTAGAAAATACAAACTGATTTTGTGGTTAGCTTTGATAACATTTTACTATCTTATTTGTCTTATTTAATAGGTATTGTTACTAAAATCAACAGCTTCATATCACATGACTTGGCGTATAAATATACAGGATGTTTCGCTCGTCAGCTCCTGAGTTTTCCTTATATCTTTAAAACTAATGGGTGTAATAGGTGTATGAGAAGCACCCAGGGGCAGAGAGCGAGTGAAACACCCTGTATAAAAGCAGTTTTAGTAACTTTAGTGACTATCAGATATTGTTCGTATTATGTCGTTCCTTCCATACAACTGCTACATCTAGTTTGCCGGTACATTGATAAACGAATAGGTTAAATAGTAAATAACCATCATACTCCAGGAATTAGGGTGAAAAATCACGTTATTGGGGAAAGCCATCTTGAATGTGGCCGGTTGGGTTCGAACTGCGACCTCCCAAAGCAATCATGGCGTACCGATAAATTGCCTCACCTTTTTTGCCGACGTGGTTATTTTAAAATATCTTAGTAGTCTCTTCTTTAGGTTAAACCAAGTGTTTACATATATCACCCTTTTTTGTTGCGATCCTCGCATCCTTGAGCACGAAGGGGTTCGGCCAGACTGACAAGCGTGCGTGCGAGCGAGCGAGCGCGTAAGCGACTGGGTGGCCAGACTGGCGAGCGCGTGATTAGCTGATACCTCTCGTTATTTGTTGACGAGGAGGCTCCGAATCTTGGCTGAGTGAACTGAGGGGGGTTTTAACAAGTGATTTATTGTTGTGGTTTTCTCATCCTCTCTCCACGCTAATGGTAATTCTTATTGGTAAAGGCCTACTTTGATAATTTTGAAGTATATTAACATATCAGTTTTATGTATATATAAGTATGGTTTATGAACTTAACAATTAAATTAGGCCGTTAATAGCAAGTGTACTAAAAATAAGAATTGAATAGTCAAACGGTGACTTGGTGGTCTAGGGGTAAGGTGTCTGACTTCTGTGCTAGGGTCCGGGGTTCAATCCTCGGTCCCGGCACAGATTTATCTGATTGCCAAACCCTTCCTTCGCCTCTGACAAGACGTGTATTAATCACAACTTGTGAATGTGAGGAATGCCACCCCCTAAGGCATAAATCTCGTCTGGCCTGGTTTGTCATGAATGGGGAGGTTATTCACGGGATACTCTAACTTCAGTAGAATTTACAGTATAATTTTCACAGGAAAATTTGTTTATAAAATATTTTATGTTTAACAGTCATAACATTTTACTATAGTATTATTGTTATTTTATAGATATTGATATTATCTATCAAAATTGACAGTTGAATGATATTCTTACCCACATCAATTGAATTTCCAATTTACATTTCTAACATCTAGAAGCTACATTTGAGAGTTTATCTTTGCAAAAATCGACGCGCCAACAGGCCAGCTAGTTCTAATCTATTATTCTAGTTCTATAAGATGCTTTATTGTGGTTTTGCTGTTAATAGTCAAGGGCAGGGCAAAGCACGTGTAATTGGTCGTTACGGCCGCGAGAGTGCTCTGCGTGTTCTCACAACAAGAGAATTAACAAGGGTCGTAGGGGCTGGTCCAGACCGCATCCGGTCATAATGAACCTATAGTGAGCGACCTCTAGGAATTTATACAGTAATTAACAGCTGGAATGGACGATACAAAACGCGCCAACTCAAGTCATGGCTGGTCAGCTGCGTTGATCTTTCTCATGGCATAGTTACACTTAAAGTTAGGGATGGAGAGATCCCGAGCTAAGGGGGATGCTTTTGCAGTTTTTATAGCAAAACTTTTTTTGCACAATATAAAAAAATAGTGCTCCAGTAGAAACTTAAGAGTTCAATTTTCTTCACGTGGTGGTATCAACAGTTGATGAATATCTGTCAAGAGTGTCCTGGAACTTAATGACAACTTTTTCTTTTAATTTAAAAAGCTTGTCATCTAATGCTGCTATCAACATTAATTGTTGATGGTGACCTGGCGGTCTAGGGGTAAGGTGTTAGACTTCTGTGCTGGGGGTCCAGGGCTCAATCCTCGGTCCCGGCACAGACTTATCTGATTGCCAAACCCTTCCTTCACCTCTGACAAGACGTGTATTAATCACAACTTGTGAATGTGTGGAATGCCAGCCCTCCACCGTGGTTCGGATCCCACGTTAAACTGTAGGTCCTCCCATTTTCATCTCGCAATCACCCTACCATTACACATTAGCGTAAGTGCGTTCCTAACGGGTAGTAATACGTCGTGCTAATAATAATAATAATAATAATAATAATAATAATAATAATAATAATAATAATAATAATAATAATAATGTGTTGATGTCACTTTGTGAATAAAATTAAGCTCAATGTTTGCACCGGAGGAAAATTTTATTTATTTTGCCCGAAAAAGTTTTGCTATAAAAGCTGCAAAAATATAACCCACTAACTCACGTTACCAACATCCTCACTTTCCTAGTACGCCTTAGCGCCTGTATGTTGGTTTCTAGTGACTGATGAATACAAGGAAATGGCACGATGAGGGTACATTTTTAAGGAAATGCACAATCATTTCATCTAAATAAATAAAGAACGGGAAAGCAGAGAGTGGTGAAAATAATATCTCTCCGAGGCATCTGTTTACGGATCGAAGCTTGGCTTTCTGAGTCAGTCACGTGTTTTACACTAGTACACTGATCTCGCTGGTGGCTGTAGATAACTCATTTAAGATAAAGTATTGGAGCCATTAGTCTTAGCTAATTTAGTTGTATAGTCCTTTCATTCATGTTTTCGAAACAAAATAGCTGTACTGGCAGAAAAATTACCATATTTAAATTTGTGTACAATAGACTAGTCGTCGAACCCAGTAAAAAAGTGGCTAAGCCAACATTTTTACTCATCCAAATCACTGGGTTCGTAGTGAAGTCCAGACTGAGCTCAGACGTTTTCTGATTTTTACGCAAATTTACAGACTAAAACAATTTTTTCAGAGACTTAAATCACTTATTTTTATTACGTCACGAACTCTATCATAATTGCGTCCATTATCAACGTGCTTAACGTAAATTATATTTAAAAAAAGGTCTGTCGTTAGCGTGTCTGTCTACTGAGATAAGGGTCCCGGGTTTTTCCGGCATGGCCGAAAAATCTATAATTTGTGAAATGTGGGTTTACCCTTTTACATTGATGAATAAACGGCTGGGGATTGGATGTTGTGCCTGTCCTAGTATTTTTTTTTTCTATTAAGATAGGTCTATGACCTGACTTCTTACAATTTATTTCAGGTCTAGTTAATTCTTTATCCTAAAGTTATTCTCATTTACAGTTTGAATGTCTTTTTAAAAAAAATTACAATCTGGTTATAAATCTTATATACCAACTAGCCCGCATATCCCCATACATTCACTAAGAGTTCTCACTAGTTGCTCCTCCACGGGTATATTACACCCCCGGTATTCTCGGTCGGAGGGAGAGCCAGCAGAGAAGGGTACCAGGGGTGTAATATACCCGGGGCGGACCAACTAGTGAGAACTCTTGGTGAATATATGGGGATATGTGGGCTAGTTAGTATATAAGATTTATAATCAGATTGTAGTTTTAAAAAAAGTCATTTAAACCGTAAATGGGAATAACTTTAGGATAAAGAATAAACTAGACCTGAATTAAATGGTAAGAAGTCAGGTCATAGACCTATCTAAATAGAAAATAGTCTTAAGTTATATTATAAAGCATATGAAACCACGACAGGCCAACAAACTGGTAGTGGAAAATATATAGCTTGAATAAAAAAAACTGCCCCAGGTCACAGGCTGGAAACAATAATGGATGTAAAAAAAAGTCGTTTTAGTCCTCTATAACCGGAGTGTATTTTGAAGTACCGACTCATTGGTTGATATTACTGATGAATGTTACTGGTACTGCTATATGAATGCATAGAATTTGGAAAACAAAAGTGATGTGGAACTATTTTAGATCCTTATAACTGAAAAACATTTGATAATTTTTTATTTTATTTTTTTCAGATTTAAAAACAACATATTACGATGACTTCCGTGGACACTTCATTTGTAGGAAATTAAGTCTAAAAACAGACATTGTTGAGCACGTGAACTAAAAATCAGGACTACCTTGTTTGGTTCGCTGATGATGAGGTCTGGGTCTTGTGTTTGGAGGGTGTTCTTTTAAAAATAAATCTCACCCTCTTCACACACACACATGCGGGTACATTTGCTCAAAATTCTTCCTTCCACATCCCTACCTGTATAGCTACATTAAAATGGGTGTTGCTCATTTGGGTAGAGTGACGCGGGGGTGGGAGGGTGGAGTCACCTTTATTCAATCTATTGGTATTGGTTTCAGTTCAATTTTTCTAAATCTTCATAGCCATAATTTTTAAACAAGAATAATGTTAGCTAAAAAAAGAAATTGCATAAATAAAATATACTATGGCATAAGGTAACCCCCAAATTGGATTGGCCATCACTTGTCCAAAAGGCCTTCTACCAAACTTTCCGATACTTCATTAAATAGAAAGAATATTACCAACTTAATGCAAGTACTAACTGAACCAAAATCAAAGCCTCTAAAATGATAATATTCACTATAATAAAAAAAACACTTTTAGGTTACTTGAACAAGTTTATGAGGCGTATTAAGTTATGTCCTGAAAGTAAGAAAATCCAGAGGTGCATAGGCAATAAGTGGGGTAGAACTGTTGGAAATTATCCGAGCGGAAACTGAAAGAAAAGCGTTGTAAAAGTCAATGGCCATATCCTTATTTTCCAGCGCGATACGGAACTAATGACAATAGGGAGGTGGGAAATCTTAGAGAAATTTTGGGGAATAACTAAGACTTCACCCTCGTTCGTGATCGCATGGACTAAGGCTTCTCTCTAGACTTGACGATGGGGAAATCGGGGCTCGAATCCCGATTGGGTGTACTCAGGGTGGTTTGTACTGTTTTTCCACTTTCTCTTCTCTAAAATTCGGCTACATTTCCTCCTATCCTACCTTCCTCATCCCTACGCCATTAGTATAAATATGTTGATATCCCGAACGGGACATGATGCAATATATATATATGCCCGGTATCTCTGCAATAAATTCGTGCTTCCGTATTTTGAAAATGGACATTTATTGGAGCAACATTAAATCATTTACAATTTAACTACACTATAATTATTAGTAAATAATTTAGAAACTTTGCAAGACGCATTAATTAAATGATTTTTTGAGGAATCCTAGTAATACATTATTTCATATAGACTTAACTTAAATTAATATTAATGTTGATTAACTTTTATATGGTTTTATGTGCAAACATTTTTAATTCATGAAATAGTAACGTATTCTATTTCTTATTTCAAAATCATATTCACTTTTTTCTTAAATGATATAAATTAACATTGTATAAACATATTTTACTTTTCTTTTGGATTTTTTTTGTTACACCTCGTCTTATTACCTGTTCGGGTTAGCCAAATATTTACAAAAATGAATTATTGATTTAAAAGGTAGAATTTAGAGTAAATGTAACCACATTTGTGGACAACTATTTCGGAAAAACACCCGCATTATATTCGACCGTGATTATATTGAATTGAAACTCATCCCAAATATAATTTATTAAATTGTGTTTTAGCTTTTCAAGTTGAAGCTCATTCAGTTTAGTAATAAATTATATTTTTTTAACTATTCTACTCGAAAAAAATCATTGAAACCTCGCATTTACTTGTAAATTCAAATATACCACCATTTAAATACCTTCACACATTATTTGTGATCAGTTAATAATATATTCTCCTAGTTACTAGCACATAAAAAAATATTGCCATAAAATAGTTATTTTGTTAATCCTCTTAATGAATATTTATTGGCCCATGACTTACAAAGAAGAATAATCATCACAAAAAGTTATCAAAAAATAACGGAAATATAATTTTCTCTCAGAGGACATTGCGTCTAGCATTAAGAAAAATGTTACATAGTAAACAAAAAAGTGCTTTGTTCAAATAATATCGACTGAGCTGGAAAACTTTTCAAACTTTAGTCTTTTGTCAGTGGAAGAGAAAGGGGAGAGCGTATAAAAGTTCTTAAAAAACTACACGATTATTTTTTTATATCGAAAAGTGAAAGCCAAATAAAAGTCAATAAAGCCATTTTGGATGTTCAAAAGCAATTTGTTAGATTTAGAAAAAGAGGTCCATTAAGATTATTTACTGAAGTTTTAATTGTATAAGTTTATTTATTTAATCTTTCATTTTTTTGTTTTATAATTATGAACAATTTATAGATTTAGTTTTTGTTTAATCTGCTTGGTAGGTCCTACAGTCTGTTGGTATAGAATATAATTTTTAACCGCTCTTCGTCTCACCACCCGTTTGTAATATATATATCTTACATATATATTATATATATATATTACATATATATTATATATATATATATATAGAGAGAGAGAGAGGTGTATATATATGCATATATATGTAGGCCTCTATATATTTGTATATATATTACAATAAAATATTAAAGATTAAGAAACTATAATTTAGAGTAAACATACCCACATTTGCTTGGGAGGTAATAGTTGAGTGAGAAATGATTTAAGAAAATAAAAAACCAGACCTCCCGGTCAAGATTCGAATCCTGACCTCCCGATCACCCGTAAACCAGATAAGATGAGACTGGTACCTTTATGCGAGAAATATTAAGTATAAATCTCTATTATTTTAATGCCTTTTTTTTCTTCTAAAAATGTCAAATAAATAAAATAAAACATCACTGCTTAAGTTTGTGGTACAAATTAACCAGCTCTTTCACTAATTAATATTGACTGCATCATTCTCTTCCTTCTTCGTAACTTAATTACTGTGTCGCTTTTCATTTATTGATTCGTTTTCTTTTGTTTCTTTTCACTATCCTAGCCATGTTAAATGATTATAACTTATTATCCTATATGAGTATTGACAAACTTAACTTGTACATTTTATACGAGCCGGTATTAACAACTTACGACTTACAAACTAATTTAACTTAGGCTATTAAGTTAATTATTACACACTCTTTTCTAGCGTATACATAAGTAGTTCTCAAGCTTTTTGTAACTGCGCCACGTTTTGATGCACCCTGTATATAAAGTCCTCAAGTCCAGCAGGTTCTTTGATTTAAGAAAACCCTTTGTAAAGAATGAAATTAAAACATAAAAATTCTTTTGTTTTCTAAAAATTACTTAAGCAATACTATAACACCGAATTAATATCACAAATACAATTTTTTTTTAACTCGCCGTGTCTTACAGCCTGTTCAGGACACGCGTATAATGATAACTGCTCTTATGAGGTAGGGATAAAGGAAGGAAGCATTTTAGAGGTAATTTACCAGTGTTTGAGTGGAAACTATTACCGTTAGGGGGAAAAAATAATCTTAGTAGACACAACCGGGAATCGAACCCTGATCTCCCCGTTATCAGCAGGCCAGTCACTAGAGTGACTCCTTAGACCATTCAGCCACTGAAGCGATTTAAGACAAAATTATTTACTATTTTTTGTTGTGCACCGCGTCTTACTTAGTACCTGTTCGAGCTATCTGCATATTTACACTAATTAGGAATGTGGATTGTAGAGAAATTGTACCCTGATTTTTATGGAGGGAGTGTTAGAAAAATTTAGAACCTTTAGAACACTCGACCGGGTTTAGAACCCTGATCCCTCCGTCATAAGTAGTACAGTTTATTATGAGAATGACGTGTTAAACTATTTGACCTCCTGGATAGGTAATAGCTACTATTAAAATTTTTATTAAAAAGTAAATTTAATCAATATTTTCATGACCCCTTCCCCCCTCCCCAGTTTAGAATTATGGGACTCTTTAAATTAATTCTTGGATAGAAGGGCGATTCTATCTATAAAAAAAAATATGGTACGATACAATCGCACAAATTTTCTCATATTGTGATAGTGTAAAGTAGTCCTCCGATACCAATTTTGAACCAAATCGCAAAAACCACTATCTTAAATATTTAAATTAAAAAAACTATCATCAATAAACTAACCAAAACAAAATTCCCCTTCCCCCCTATCCCCCCTCCCGGCCCACCAAACAAGTATAGGCCTACAGATTTATTTGTCATGGTCATGTTAAACACTCCTCAGATATACATTCAAAGCAACATCTTTATAGCCATTTTAAAAATCAATAAACGACTTCAATCAACGACTTTTTGCCCAAAAACCAATTATACAGCGCTATTTGTCATGTCAATCAAATCCTAGATATGCATTTTAAACAAAACCGTTAGTCACTATCGAAAAATTTGGAAGTAAAAAAAATATATTCTCCGTAAACTACCCTTAATTGAAAGGCTCGTATAAAAAAAAACCCACAGTTTTGTGGTATTGCCCTATAAAATCTAAAAATAAAGTTTGAACAAAATCCATCAAACCGTTTTGGATCCGTGGCCAGGGACAAACTGACAGACAAACATGGTACAGACAGAATATGTAAAATCGACCTTTTTGGGTTCGTGTTTACATAAAACGTAAATATTCGCTATAATTTTGAGATAGATTTATTTAAGATGACAATAATTTATCTTGATATCATGATATGAGAAATTAAATAACACTTCTTGGTCAGTACCAAGTACCGAAATATAACCAGGCTCCTCTAGTTTTGTGGTAATAGGTTTCAGGTTTATGTGGGTTAGTAATTTTAAGGTTTAGTTACTTCTGGAGAGTTTTCTGTTAATTTTATGCTCTGTTTTTTGTGATGACGGGCCATAAAACAAAACAAAAATCATGATGTTGAGTTTCTCAAATAATTTGTGTCTCACACGTGCGTTTCTACAAGTTTTTTTGTGGTCTATATTTAATGAAACGGAGCATGCATTTCATATGAATGTGATCAATCAAATAATACTAGACGTCTTATAACTTTGTATGATACTTCTACCGCCCGCCCCCCCTCTTCCCCTACCATTATGGATCAAGTTTCTAAAAGATTTATGTCGATCATACAATAAAACTTGACGAAAACTTTGTGTGGGGGGGGAAGAGGGGGAAGGTAAAAAATGTTTAACTTAGTATAAGTTGCTTTCCAGCTTGTGAGATTTGTACCACCTGACGGACACATAAATCAGATATAAAAATATAAATGTTGCTTGGAAAAATGACAGGACACAACGTTTTAGGTCTAGATAGAACAATGTTTGCCAAATGGGAACTTTTTTTTTCTCTTGCTATGTTTGTGAATTTAAACCAAGAACAAAAACAATAACTTTTTTTATTTCCTGTTCGGGTTATACATATGTATGATAATTATTATATTGGGGTAGGGGTTAGAAAATATGTTTTTTTTAGAAGTAATCTACCCGCATTTGCATGGAAGAAGAGTGGGGAACCATTTATGAAAAACAACTTTCACTAGTCCCAACTGGGATTCGAACCCCGATCTCCCAGTCTTCAGCATACCAATATAATACAAGAGTGACGCCTGAGAGACCGTTCGGCCACTGAAGGGGGAATTTAATATTATCAGCAAAAAAGTTAATTTGGTTATCATTTATTAAAATCAAGAAAGAATAAAATTCTTATTTTATACATTTATTCTTCAATAACCTGTTACAATTAGAAAATTATTTATATTCACGTATTTATTATAAATATCAACACCTATAAAATAATACTAATTATATAATAAAATGTTGTCAATTTTAGCTACAAAAAATGTTTTATTTTCCAAAATGTGCTTCTAATAGCCATTCGAAAGAAAATCAAGATATAGTTGTAGAATGTTATATCAATCTATTTTTTTAGAGAGCATTTAAAATGCACTTTCTGAACCAACATATTATATTAATAAACGCGTTAACAAACTGAAATAATTCTAGAATAAACACAGCACCCAGTCCTAAGGGTGGTTATTCATCCCTAGAGAGGAGACACGGCTGGGATTCGAACTATAACCTCCCCGTCAGCGAAAAACCAGATTAAATGAGTTTGGAACTTAGACCGCATACTCACCCGCGCGAATTTCACCAAAGATAAATTTTTCTGACATATCGGAAATCGAACCAAGGATCCCTCAATTCAAAAGAAAGACGTGCTATTGACTAAACTCTTTAAGCCGTTGCGCGAATACCCTATCGGTCGGGCCATTAAGTTACTAGATCAACTTTAATGTCTCTTATAAATA
>CABFWB010000167.1:322638-362647 GCA_902151455.1 Timema bartmani | reverse complement strand
CTCTTATAAATAAAGTCAATCCATGAATTATGCAGATGTTCTTTTTGACAGATGCTGTCAATTTAGGCAGCTATTAAATGATATGTTAATATGGTCTAACAGGTTTTTTTTAGCACCGCGCCTTACTACCCATTCGGGTTGTACGCATTATAGGATATTCCTATGAAGATCTTACCATTTTATGTAAATAATTTATCATATTTATCTCTTTAGAATAAGTAGTGAATAATATTTGATTTCAACGAATTAGAACTCGCCTTGGTGGTCGAATGGTCTAAATCGTCACTCTCGCAATAGACTGGATTGCCGATGACGGGGATATCGAGGTTAGAATCGCGGTTGGGTGTTACTGACGGCGATTTATTCTCCCCCCTCCCCTCTACACACACATTTGAGTACATTTTCTCTAAATTCAACCTTACTCGTCCATAGCACACTAGCCACTAGCGCAATAGCCCGAGTGGGTATTTGACGTGGTGAAAACATAATAATGAGAAGGGTGTTTTAAAAGAAATTCACCATCATTAGCGTCACATCTGGAAAATAAACCCTATTACTATGCACGATTGGGATTCTAACTAACCATGATCTCCGACAAAGTTGACAAAGTGTAACGTGAGTCTAACACTTTAAACCGCTTTATTTCTGCTGTGGATTTAAGAGTTTGCGATAACATTAAAAAAAATTTTTTTTTTGCACCGCTACTCGTTCGGGCTGTACGCTTATGTAGACCCTACTAATTACGCTAACTGTTGTAGGGATTAGGAAAGTTATATGTATATGAAGTGTACCCGCATTTGCGTGGAGGTAGAGTGGAAAACAATTTAGTAAAAAATCACCCTCAGTACACACGACCGAGATTTGAGCCTCGATCTCCCCATCATCGGCAGTCCAGTCTTCTGCGAGAGTAGCGCGTTAGACCACGCGGCCACCGAACCGGGAACGAACATATGTGTAGTGGCCTAAATTTCTGATGAAAGAACTGGACTCTGCCAAAACCAATTCACAAAAATAATGCTCATTAAATTTGCAAGTGTAAGGCACGTACCATTTAAAACAAAATAATTGCGTTGCAATAGGACTAAATGTTTTTTTACCCTCTCTCCTACAATTAGCGGCGTTCCGCCGCCAGACAGCGTGGGTATCGTGTGTGAATCACTGGGTTCACCTTTGCCCCGTTCGACCCATATAAAAACCCCTGCAGTCCATTTTTCACGTCGCACCCCCCCTCTCCTCCCGAACCCTCCGTATTTTATGTTAGCCCCAATCAACCCCGGTGCCGCTCACGAGGGCTGTTTGTCGGACCGTGTCGTGGGTGGGAAAGGGGTGAGAGGTCCCCAGAGAGAGAGAGAGAGGTGGAGGTGAGGTGGTCAGAGCTTGTTTGTTTGCTAGTGTGTTGCTAGTTTGTTCGTTGTAGTTCTCTTGTTGAAACTCTTGTCACAACTCGCGCTGGAATACTTTGAAACCTCTCGGCGCTGCCAACTTAATACACTACCATTTTCATAAGAAGACTCTTTTAGAATATGAAAACTTTTTTTTGCGCTTAAAATTGAAAACATTTAACTATATAATTACTGTTATCTTTAAGGGGTTGGGTAATATCTACTAAAAATGACCGCTTAAGATCAAATGATCTGACGTATGAATACGTAAAAGCGTACCTAGTAACTTTTCTGTCAGATATGGCCCTTTCTATGAAATTTTACCACCTGTACAATCGTCCGATCCAATATTGAGACATTACGCTAAACGTAATATACTGGGGCTCTGGTATAAAGTAACAATATAATCCATCGATTATAAGACGTGATGACGGGGAGATTACTGAAGGTGGTTCTTACAAAATGGTTTTTCACTCTTCCTACACGTAAATTTGGGTACACTCCATCTAAATTCAACATACCTGCACCATCAGTGTACACAGTAAGTTTTGGCTAATTCGTCATTGGATAATTCGAAAAATTAGGTAGTTAGAACCCGCCGTGATTCTCCATGAAATTTATATATATTTAAATTAATGGTAAAAAAAAACGCATTTGATTCGAATTTTAGAAGGAAATATTTTTATAATTCGAAGCCTATAGTTATATACATTGTTAATTTTTTTCGAGTTTTTACTCATTTCAAACTCAATTTAACGGTATTAATATTAAACCACCCCCATATGCCAAGAATGTCAAATAAAGACACATAGTAAAGGAGAGCTCGGGGAATTATGCATCGGCGGCGCGCGGGTATCCTAATATGGGGGATGTGTTGGCTCGGCTTTCATCAATTTTTGTATGCTAATTTTTACAAGTTTTTATATTTTGTGCTTGAAATTTTCTTGTTTTTTTTATGTATTTGTTTTATATAACATATAAAATATGTGTGGTTATGTGTAGCAAATTTTGATATTATTGATTTATTGTTTACCAGNTTTTTTT
Organism: Timema bartmani; assembly: GCA_902151455.1. NCBI lineage: Eukaryota > Metazoa > Arthropoda > Insecta > Phasmatodea > Timematidae > Timema > Timema bartmani. The sequence goes on along the minus strand of CABFWB010000167.1, from coordinate 360,221 downwards.
TTTTTAGATATTCCTTGGATTTCGAATGAAAAAGGTTCTACTGTATATGCTTGCTAGCCTGAATTGGTGGTAAGATGTGGCTCACAAGAAAAAAACTCTCCTTTAGATGACAATGTATCTGTTTATATTTCCTGGTTACTTCTTTCAATCCAAACTAGAAATAAGTTATTTTATTTTATTGTCAAAAAAGTCATTTTTTTATTTGTATGTTCTTAAATCATATTAATTATTCCTCATCCTGCCTCGCGCCTTCTACATGTGGCTTCATTTCGTTGTTTATCAAAGTTATTAACTACTTAATTTAAGGATTAAAGACTGGGAGGGTAACTTGGACTAAATTGCATTCGCATTAGTGAGGAAAAGGGAAATAAAAACCACTGTGAAAAAGTCTAATAGGGATATCCGGATGTACTGTACCAATTAAAAATAGGCTAGTTTCTGTTCATCGAATAGCTCACTAACAGTCTAGGATCTATTTGTTATGTAATTCAGGTAGCCAGTATACTTTCATTAAATAATAGATAGTCAAATTTCCCCCTCCCTCCCTCCCATTCTAATTAATATTCCAGTATTTTATTTATAATGCAGCCAATGTTTTTACATTTTGACAGATTAATCTTTACTCAATGAATAAATTATAAAACCTAACTTAATAAAATATTTACTCCAAAATCGTGTATACTTTCAGTATATCCATATTCTGTATATTGACGGTAAAGTCTATCGCGAGAATGTTTAGAACGCGTGAACAGCGGTATTATTAGTCCTTTGTAAATCTCATAATATCAAAACGATAATAATTTATCGGTTGTTCTCTAGGCTGTGAAACGTGGTCTCTTACCTCACAGGACGAAACAAAATAAGTATTAGAAAACATGGTGTTTAGGAATATATATGCTCCAAAAAGGGATGAAGATAAGAGGGAGTGGATGAGGCTACATAATGATGAGTAACATACCCTGTATTCATCATTTGACATTGTTAGAATACTCAAGTCCAGTAAATTACGGTGGGCAAGACATGCAGCGCGAATGGGAGAATCTAGAACCGTGCTCAGACTAGTGAACTCAATGGGAAGATACCATTGGGAAGACCCAGATGGGAGGATAACAATAGAATGGACCTGAAAGAGATAGGTTGTAATGAGGTGGACTGGATACAACAAGCTCAAGATAGGGATAGGTGTTGTACGTTTGTAAGTACAGCAATTAACTTTCTGAACTTACTAATGTATATCATCACACGACTTATAAACCAACTTAACTCTAGACTAGACACAACATCCAGCCCCCGGACGTTAATTCATCACTGTTGGGAAAGAGGAAACCCACATTTTACCAATGATACATTTTACGACCACGCCAGTAATCTAGGCCTAACCTGGGACTCCTAACATGGTGAGCATACTGACTGAACTAAGGTGTCGGATTATTGTAATAATAATAATAATTATTATTATTATTATTATTATTATTATTATTATTATTATTATTATTATTATTATTATTATTAGCACCGCGTCTTACTACTAGTTCGGGTTGTACGCACTCTTGCTAATGTGTAATGGTAGGGTGATTGTGAGATGAAATGGAGGACCTACAGTTTAGCGTGGGATCCGAACCACGGTGCAGGCCTAGCATTCCTCACATTCACAAGTTGTTATTAATACACATCTTGTCAGAGGTGAAAGAAGGGTTTGGCAATCAGATAAATTCGTGCCGGGACCGAGGATTGAACCCCGGACCCTCAGCACAAAAGTCTGACACCTTACCCATAGACCACCAGGTCAACTTTCTTTTTTAAAAAACTGAAAAAATACTTCTCTTAACTCGCGTTCCTTTTTCCATCCGATCTTAATTTTCATAATTATTGAGCTCTTTACTCTGTCTTTACCCTCCAAGAAACTGCTATATTTGTTTTTGTTCGATAAGTTTGGCTTGGTTTGTTTAGAATCTCATAGACGGTAAAATGAGATAATTAAAACCGTTTCGGTAATGTAGCCTGTCGCTGCGTGCGCTATTTACGTAAGCAATACACACGCTGAAGTACACTGGTAGAGGTAATATCAGTCGCGCTGTTATGGCACGACCCGATGAGTTTGGCGCGGGTAGTAGCTGCACCCCTTCCTCCCCCCTCGCACATCTCGGGGACGATTGTGTGGCGGTGTTGCCATGGAAACAAACGAACCAGGAGTGTGGGGGGTAGGAAAGAGAACTAGGGGATGAAAATTGACTGGCGCCACTGGGTAGCGTGCGTACACGCAAAAGCGTAAACAAGAGTCCACCTGAAAATGGGACAGGGGGAGAGAGAAGAAGATACTTGCATCATAAATGGGTGCGTCGGGGAAAAGAGGGTGGTTTATACAAACATTCGCCCTGCTAAACCAATCACTACCCTTTCTCCACTCAAAAACTCTATAGCCTTTTGAAATAACCATTCATGCCGTAAACATTGGCAATACTTTTTTTTTTTTTTCACTATTTAACGATTTCATTTTTTTGACGCGTTTATATATATTGACGTGCGGTCTTGATCGTACATTTTATTTTACAAATATAACCATAATGTTTGGCGTGGACACCGTGAATAAAGTATTGAGTGTTTTTTAAATTAAAAAGTACTTTGATATATTGGGTGAATCTATCCATTGGTTTTGATGTAAAGGCTTTGTTAGTAAAATATATAAGCTAAATGTAAAATGCCGGATTTATATTTGGCGAAACACGAGTTTTTATCGGATTTGATATTACAAATAAACCTTTTTTATTTATTTATTTGAGGCATTTTACATGCACTTTCTGAACTGACTGATTATATCGGTACACGAGAATTTCTTTGAGCGAGCGCAAAAGGTTCTAACCATTTGGCCGGCGAAGGTATTTTCACATACACAATCGACATGGGACCAACGGCTTTACTTCCCCCCCGGAGGAAATTGTACTACGGATTTCTTACTGCTCAAGAAAAATCCGTCGACCCCGGCTAGGTCTGAACCCACGAACATCAGATCCTGAGGCGAGTACTTTACACCCAAGACCACTACGGGCCGACGTGAATCGAATTTGAATGATGGTTTTATACGAGCGTCGGAAATACCGACAAGGGGCTTAGTTATGTTTTTAATTTGGGGTGTACGTTAAAACTGTTTAAATTTGTGGTTGTTTTACTAAAATAAACTAAACTTAGGACAGCATATTTTACCGAACACTTAAACTTGGCTTAGTTATTTGGAACAAATAAATACACAAACAACTGTCCTGGTGGTACAGTGGTCAGAGCTCTTGGCTTCATACTTATAGCTCCTGGGTTCGATTCCCGGCCGAAACTGGTGGATTTTTCTCGAAAGCGGAATAATTCCCCTGGTCGCCAGGATTTGGTTGATTAGGCTTATATTATATTAAGCTAGGTTAAGATCTTCATTGACTTCACACAGTCATATTCACTATCCCCGTCAACTCATCTTATCGGGACATGGAAAGAGCCTCCACGAAAAAGATGTACGACTAAAACATTAGGGCGTCTCCTGGGCAACAGTACATTAATACTGGTTTATCTTTCCGTAAATCGAACTACAGATTGATGTAGCCTAGACAAGCTATTATTATTATTATTATTATTATCATCATTATTATTATTATTATTAATGCACAAACAAATAAAAACTAAATATCTATCTGGAATCAAACATATATCGCGTATGAATGTCGTACTACTACTTCTTAGCTTAGTCGGTAGTGCATCTGTCTTCTGATCTAGGAGTCCTGGGATTAAGTCCCGAGATGGCCTAAATATTTATTATTGGTGAAATATGGGGTTCTTCTTTCGCAGAGATAAATTAACGACTAAAATATTGCATGTATTGGAGTTAAATTAGTGTGCAAGTCGTGTTCTGATATAATCATTTGTTTCATGAAGTACACTTATAATACTCATAGTAAAAAAACACTAGAATGTCATAAAAACCTATCTGGCCACATTCATTTTTGCTATCGAGCTCTTCTATTTTCAACTACAAGTAAAAATATTCCCACCCTCCTCCAAAACTTTCATCTCATTTTGTGAAATATTTTCTCTCCCTCTCTCTTTCTCTCTAGTGAATAGAACTCACCTTCGCCTTTTTTTAAAAAAGTTGGTTAAGGTCACTCCATTTAGTAGAGGTATAAAAGGTTTTAGGGGTGTTCGGCAGAGCGAAGTCAATATATTCCTCTGCAGCCAATATACTGGTGGCGGACATCCGTACTAAAAGGTTGCCTTAATTAACTTAACACAGGAAAGATCCCTGGGTGAAAGGTGGGCAGAGAAAAGTTTAACGGGGCGGAATGTCCGCCAGCAAATTGGGGCGCAACTCGAGGCACGCAACTCGTGGCACGCGAGTTCACCTTTTATATAATGTATTTGATAACCGCACGAGTAGGGTAGCAGTCACTAACTCGCTAGACTGGGGTTCGATCCTCGGCTAGGGGCGGTGGGGGTGGTTTTCACGCGACGTGGGTTTCCATCTTTAGGCCAAGCAAATTATAGTAGTTTTTTTTTTACTTATTCTTCTTGCTAATAACCTTTTATTTGTAAAAAATAAAAATAAAATATACGATGCATAAGATTTTATTCCAGACAGTAAATTTATTGGTGAAAGAGTTAGTGTGATGTCCAAATGAGAGTTTAAGAGTTGGAATTTAAAAAAAAAAGGAAGTTTTGATTCCGAACAAATAGGGTCATCTGTTTTTGTATAGAGATATTTTCTCAAGCCTAGTGACTTACTATTTTTAAAGTCACTACACGTAGGCCTATCTTTAGTTTCAAAGTAAATAACTTAGCTTCCAAAAATTTAAATATTTTACTTTATGCATATTTTAGGCTACATTATTGTAATTAACATATATATTCTTAAGCTTGATTTTGAAATCTTAATTCCGAATGATTTAGATACAGAACTTTAGCATTATCACCACCAGTAAATTAAATTTACAGCATATAATAATAATAATAATAAGATTATTTTTAACATGTATCCGAATTATGCGTTTAAAGATTGTGGACATTAAATTTCGTTGAGTGTGAACATTAATTAATCTTTTACGTGTGGAAAATATTATGTCCCTCTATCAGGGCTACTACGTGCTTGAAAAAAACAGGGAAAAACAGGGATTTTTTTTGTGTGTGTAAAAAACAAGAAATGGAAACTTTCCTAAAACTAATAGAAATAATTAAATATTTGTTAATTTGGGACATACAACTGCATATTTTTAATATTAGGCACCTGGAGCGAAAAAGAAAAGTTAACTGAGTCACTAGGCTGTACCGAGCTGCGTCCCAAGTATCACCCCGTGACCGAACTGCGTCCAAGTATCACCCCGTGACCGAGCTGCGTCCTAAGTATCACCCCGTGACCGAGCTGCGTCCCAAGTATCACCCCGTGACCGAGCTACGTCCCAAGTATCATCCCGTGACCGAGCTGCGTCCCAAGTATCATCCCGTGACCGAGGTGCGTCCCAAGTATCACCCCGTGACCGAGCTGCGTCCCAAGTATCACCCCGTGACCGAGTTGCGTCCCGAAGAGGGGACAGATACAAAATACAGGGTGTCATTTGGTCAGCACAACGACCCCTACGGGCGTTAATCTCAGATTTCTAGATAGGAGCCGCTTCTTCTTTATTCAAGTAGCTCATCACTTGTCCTCGCGAGGCTGAGTATGACTTCGCCCCAGACCCACTGTTTCATAGAAAAATCCTGGATGCGCCGGGGATCGAACCCAAGACCTATGGATCTGTAGCCAGGAACTCTGATCACTATAAATGTAATGAAGTGGCGCTCACTTCGGTGATATAAACTCTAAAAACGTCACTCTTGCAATATTATGGACTGCCGATGACGCGGAGAATGGGGTTCGAATCTCGGTTGAGTGTATAGGGACTAGTTTTCCCCTAAATAGTTTTCCAATTTCTATACACGCAAATTCGGGTATACTTCCTCTAAAGTTTAAACTCAACCTTCCTCCTCCCTAACACAAATGCGTACAGCTCGAACGGGCAGTAAGACGCGGGGTTAAAAATAAAATAAAAAGCAGTGCCACACTCTTAGTGAAGGGTAAGAGTGCAGAGAAACATTCTTTTCTACTCAGGAAAGGTCTGGACTAGACAGATCTCAAAGGAACATTTACACATCACTGGAGCAAGCGGACATTTACCGCAGTCTCATTTCAGAAGTGTATCCGACCATTTCCCCACCTTCATTCCCCTTTACTCTCTCTCTCTCTCTCTCTCTCTCTCTCTCTCTCTCTCTCTCTCTCTCTCTCAATAGTCCGACTCTTTTTTTTATTGACATTTTACTTTGAAACAAGACCACAGTTAAAGGTTTCAACTCTGCCGCACACTATAGTACCCTTTTGGCTTTTAGTGCGCTGCCCCGCCAGTTGTTTCAAACCACTAAGTTACTGTATATACATGTGTGAGTGATGGGACGCCTTTTATCACTGCCTCGGGGAAGCACACTTTTATTCGTCGGGCTGTACCGTTACTACAAAAACCACATTACTCTAATTAACTGTCTGGTTAGAAATAAAACAATGTAGGTATACTAAGCGAGTATCGGCCTTCCAAACAAAATAATTGCTCGTTGAATAGACATTTTCTGATACGCACATACAATTTTATGTACCCAAGTTGTAGGATTCAATTTTATATACATATAGCACAAGCAACGAAGGGCTCGTGGCCAAAATAGCAGGATCAGATAGTCTGGTTTGCCTATAACGGGTCAAAGATTTACCGCTCTCCTACTAAAATTAGGGTACACTTTCTATAGAAAAAATTTACTAGTAGCTCGTATTAGCGCGAAGAAAAGCGGGAAAGAGAATCCTCATAGCACCTGTCAAGGGATTGAACCCCAACATACCCTCAATATAGGCAGTCGATAACAACGCGGTCGCATTGCAAAAACGCTCGGTCACCTCTCGTCGAGTGGCATTTAACTATATTTGTACTATTTATTTCAGTTTTTCAATATTTTTAGGATATTTTTAAGAAAATGCATTGGTATCCGCCCGAAGATGGAAAACGACAAATGAAAACAAAATCCTACCATCGCATTCGCGGTTGGAGTTAAACCCAGTACTGCTGAATCGGAGCTAGGAATTTAGAGTTTTATTACCAACACTTTTGTTATATATTTAATTATGTTTTCTTTATAATGAATAAAATGTAAGATAAAAATGTGTTGTTTTGTTTTTAGATAAAGTACTCGTCCATTTCAAGGAGATCTATTCAGTAGTCTGGACATGTATAGCCGCCACAACCTCGTTAATGAATTGGCATTGAAAACTGACACCTTCCCCCTACCACCGTTTGAAATTAATAGAAAAATCCTCTGTATTTTCAAATAGGATTATAAACTCAGTAATGAAAGATTTGATTAAACTTCATCAAGCTCACTTCAATGTTGTCAAGCTTTTGACAGGTTCCTGGTTTTTCTAACGTTTGAGGGTTCAGGGTTGTATACTTTTTACAAGTGTATATATGTATATTAGAGATGGGTTGTTTCCTATATACTTCTCGAATCTGAATCTTTAATTTTCTTTCGAATCTCGGCTCAAATCCTCTACTCTTTAAAAATGTTCTATTCTAGTATAGTCAAAATATTTAAAATTTAATTTTGAAATAAAGTTTCTAAAGGCTTTATATCACTGACAAGTGCTATTTTGTTTGTCATATTTGTCACGTCATAAAAAAAGAAAGAGAACGCTTTATATTGATTAATTAGATTACATTTTTGTGATTTTTTTTTTATTTTCCCAACTACACAATTATGTATAGTAATTACTGTTACCAATATTGTTTGAAATTGTGATTCAAGCCAAAGCCTTCATAATAATTGTATTAGAGTTATCTTTTTGAAATTATTGCTCATCTTTAACCTCGCGAATACCATAAAATTCAAGGGAATCGAGGATTTGAGCGTCCCATTATTTATATATATATACATGCCCCCCCCATATATATGCCCACACACACGCATATATATATATATATATATACATGCCTACACACACAAGATAATCGGCCTCTATAAAGCATAAGTATATATATTTAATTATAAAAATAAGTAGTGGATCCGTTTAATAAAATTTCTTCATATAGTAATCGCAACAATTCTTGAATATTTGTCATGAGCACATTGGCATTTAAAAATAAACTTTTTGTACGAAGTGAAAAAGTCTTGCTTAAATTCCGCGATGCCCATCACAAACATGGAGGAAATGTTGTGATTACACTACGTAGCAAATTAAAATAGACGTGTCTACTAAAGAAATATTTTATTTATTTTGTCCAAATAAGAGTTTTTTTATATAAAAAAGAAGACTTTAAAAATATGGACCTTTATTTGCGTTTTCTTACATCCCACCTTAAGAACACCCGCACTTTTGACCACGAGGACGCAAGTGTCAGACTCTTATTTGACCATTGGTGAAATATCATGGCTTTAATCCTTACTAGGTGCACTGGGACTTTTTTACACGAGATTTTTCTATTTATTTTTCCCCAATCCTCTTTTCACGCGAATGCAGGTGCATTTATATATAACCGGCACCTAAAAGTACGCGGAAAATGTGGCCCACTCTCGTATTGTTTGATCTGTCAGTGAAAGGTAAGTTGAAATTTGAATCTTAGTCGGGTTATATTTAGGTGGTTTTCCCTAAATAGTTTCCCACTCTCCCATCACGTAAATGCGAGTACAATTTCTCTAAACGATACCTGATTCATCCTTACCAAAAAAAGTATATACATTCAAATAGCTCCTTAGGTTAGAAAAGTTATTTGCAAAAAAAACCCCACCTATGTTACGCTCCTCATCCTGACCCATAAGATTAATACTTTACTAGCCCTTATGTTGAAAATGCACGCTCATGGGAGAATCCCATGAAACAGTTTCCGAACTAAGTGCTGTTTCGCAATGCAATGTCGCGCGCGGTCCTTGAGTTCCAGATCTGAATGCTGACGAGTCATCTTGCCTCGAAACCTGACGACTATTCCTCGAATAACCGCGCTAAATTCTACAACCGGTTACCTTAGAGTACACTCCATTCTAATAACATACGGACAATTTGATCCCTGAATTATTGGAAACTTAATTACACTTCATTCTAATAACATACCGATAGTTTGATCTCTTAAATTGGAGACTTGAGTACAATCCATTCTAATAACATACGGACAATTTGATCCCTGAATTGGAGACTTAATTACACTCCATTCTAATAACATACCGATAGTTTGATCTCTTAAGTTGGAGATTTGAGTACAATCCATTCTAATAACATACGGACAATTTGATCCCTGAATTTGAGACTTAATTACACTCCATTCTAATAACATACGGATAATTTCTTTGCTTTTCTTTTAGCACCGGGTCTTACTACCCGTTCGAGTTATACGCCTATGTACTAATTATACTAATGGATTAGGGATTAGAAGGGTTCAATTGAGAGGAAGTGCACCCGCATTTGCGTAGGAGGTTGGTAATCCATTAAGGAAAAACACCCTCAGTGCACCCGACCGGGATCGAACTCCTATCTCCTTATCTTTGGCTGTCTAGTCCAACACGAGAGAAGCGCGTTAGACCACGTTGCCATCGAAGTGAGTACGGATAATTTGATTCGTAAGTTGGAGACTTGGGTACACTCCATTCTAATACTAAACAGACAATTTGATATTTTAATAAATGCTATGATTGTAACCTCTTTTGACCTGGAAAGAAATCTCTAGTCCAATATTCATAGGAAGGGTCTTATCTGACACTAGAAAAGATACATAACTTTCACGTACTCATACGTCAAGTCTCGTGATCTAGAGCTGTCACTTTTGATATAGATTATAAATACCTATAAAATAACACTAATTAAAATTGTGAAATATTATTAATTTTGACAGGTTTTTTTATTATTGTAAAAGGCCTTTCTTATGAAAACTATAGTTTTTTTCTATCTCTAGGGGTCCCACTATATTGTAGGTTATATGAGATATAGGTAAGGTAAGACTGCTTCTTTTCAAGGGAACGGAGTGTTCATCAAGTGTAGAATCCCCCAGTTTATTTCGATTTCACTGTACCAAGAAAGATAGAATGGTTTATTCTCGGTGATTGGTCAGACTTCTTAAGAGGACTTTCTCGTTCATGCAACGGTGCATTCTTTCGTGACGTTATTTTGAAACCATTTCAGTCCGGTAACAGCCATTACTTTGCCGTGATGCAAGGTTGAAGTAATATAACATTCGTTCACTGTGCAGCTTGGAGGAAAGTGACCTAGTGTGATGATTGGTGGAAGAGTAGGTTCAAGTTAATAAGCATGTATAGGTCCCTGCTTCTCATCCCTCCATCAAAACAACCATTTTCAACAGTGTCGCCAGCCATAATTAACAGTTGTGAATATCTGTAATGAGCATGGCGGCGTTAGACGGAAAAAATTTTAAATGAAGAAAAAAAGTTGTCATTAAATTACAGGATACTCTTGACAGATATTCAAGAACTGTTGATATCACTATTTGAAGAAAATTAAACACTATATTTGTAGTGGAGCAATATTTGATTTTTTTTTTTACCAAAAAATGTTTTGCTAAAAAAACCTAAAAAAAAAACACTGGCCTTTTCTCGTATCCCCTATACTCCCACTTTAAATTGTTGAGATTAAAAAAAAATGCATAGGTTAAAGTTTAACTAGGATAACTTTACTAAACAATAATCTTTAAGAGTTTGAAAAATTACATATAAACGGTTTTATGACTGTCCCTCAAATGTGGGTATACTTCCTCTTTATTCAACCTTTCTCTTCTCTTAACCTTTTTGCGTAATTAATGCGTGCAGCCCAAATTAGTAGTAAAACGTGTAGCTAAAGATAATAAAAAATGTATGTATAAATAAATAACCGACAAGAGAGCTAGCTTTGGTCTTGATTGGCTGTACTTGGTTCCCCCTCCCCCCCTCCCCCCACCCCCCCCTCAAGTTCTTGTCCTAGCTTAAGTCACTTACTGCCCGTGGCTGGCACTTGATTTAGTGCGCGAATAAAAAATCAATTGAACCGAAAACATCGCCTACATTTCCATTCATAACTTGCGGAGGGATGGGGGAAGGGGAGAAGTGAAGGGTGGGGTGGGGAGTTTCCAACCGTCGCGTACACCTCCCCACCCCCATAGCAGGTCATTTTTAAGGAAGATAATACGACTCCAGGAGGCAGGGACACTTTATCTGTAACATATGGTGCGTTTCGGAGGGAGCGACGTGTTTGTCCGCGCGCACGTGTGTGTGTATGTGTGTGGATGTGAGAGCCATTTCGCACATCGGGTTCTAGGACTGAACTATTAACACGTCTCAGCTTGGGACGTGCTGAAGGGTACTCCTACCCCCCCTTTCATAATCCCCCTTTATCACTCTCTGTTCCCATCTCCATTTCGTTTCACGCCACTGTTTGTGAGAGGAATACATGTGACAGATTTAGTTTCTAGTACAGCGGATTTTATTATTATTATTATTAGCACCGCGTCTTACTACCCGTTCGGGTTGTACGCACTTACGCTAATGTGCAATGGTAGAGTGATTGTGAGATGAAATGGAGGACCTACAGTTTAACGTGGAATCCGAACCACGGTGGAGGCCTGGCATTCCTCACATTCACAAGTTGTGATTAATACACGTCCTGTCAGAGGTGAAGGAAGGGTTTGGCAATCAGATAAATCTGTGCCGGTACTTAGGGCCAGTTTCATAGTCAGATTTAGTACGCCTTAATTGCGACGCTATACTAAATACAAGACGTCACCTACCTAGACCAAAATGGAATGGGCCAGTTTCATATGCGAAACTGGCCCATTCCATTTTGGTCTAGGTAGGTGTCGTTTTGTATTTAGTATCGACTCGCACTTTAGGCATGCTAAGTTTGACTATGAAACTGGCCCTTAGGATTGAACCCCGGACCCCCAGCACAGAAGTCTGACACCTTACCCCTAGACCACCAGGTCACCCCGGATTTTATTCTTCTAATAAATGCACGGTTAATAACCTTTCGGCACCTTTTACCGTCGCAAGTTCTAGCGCTAGTATTGACTATCACTAATTTAAATACAGCCCAATTTTCATAATAAGGACCTTTCTGACAGCTAGAAAAGCTACTATATCATGTAATCTGAAGCTGTTAATTTTGATAGATATTATGAATACCTATAAAATAGCAATAACAATATAGTAAAATGTTATCAATGTTGATTTCAATGAAAAAGTTTGTATTTTTCAAAATACCCTTAATATAAAATGAGACTTTATCAAACCCAAGGGAACCAAAGAAAGATACACTATTAGGTAAATGCACATTCGATACATTATTTCAACAAGTAATGTTTCTGCCTATTAAGATAAAGGTTCCTGTCTCTATTCCAGCTATGGCTGAAAATATATAATTGGTGAATTGTCGGCAGAGGTCATGAGTGTTGCCTCTCTATTAGTATTAGATTAGTTTATAAGTCGTGTGCGGATATAATAATGGTTCTGAAAGTGTGCTTCAAATATTTCTAGTAAAAAAGGAAATGTACAAGTATTTTTTGTACTGTCCAATTTTTATAGGAATGGTATTTTATAAAAAAAAATTTTGGCCAAAATTGATAACATTTACTATATTATTACTATTATTATTATTTCATAGGTATTGACACTATCTATTAAAATTGAGAGCTGCAGATCATATTACCAGACGTATGAACACGTGAAAGTAGATCTAGTATTTTTTTTCTAGCTGTCTGATAAGGCCCTAGATATTTAATTGGACAGAGAGAGCTTCTCGATCGAACCTGTTGAAACAAGGATGTGCCCGAAAATTTTAAAATTTCAAAAATATTCAAAAAGGAAGCATTTTTAATTTGGAAGTAAGATTATAATAGGAATATATATATTCAGCCTAGATTAATATAATTTCCAAAATATATCTCTAAAGGATACACTCAAGAGCTGTCACTTAAAAATTGACGCGCTGTATTAGGAATATACGGCTTTGTAAGTTTTATTTGATTTTGTTTATTTGGTTTATTTCTCCAAATATCTCCGTATCAAAGAGATATTGTGAAATATCCTCTCAGCTTTATCAAAATAACGACGTCTAATTCTCTCTTGCAAGCCAGGCAACCAAACCATACCTCTTCCCGGTGAAACAAAAGATCAAATAATAATGGTTCTGTTTCTTTCATTTGTTGTTATTGCAATGGTGTATTTTCAGAAAAAACGAAGGTATGCGAAAAAGAGAGAGAGAGATAGAAAAGACAGTAAAAGCACAAACATTGTAGAAATAGTTTCAGAAGTCGGGCCTGCAAGAGATGAGACGAGCCGGGAGGAATTTTTATGTTGATTAAAATAAAACATCTCAAGATTCAACCGTGATGAGGCGGAGTACATTTTGACTGCCGTTTGGCGCGCTGGTAACGAGACGCGGGTCTTAGCAAACAAGTTTTTAAGTCCCTTTTGACAACGTGTTCTGTGTATTTGTAAAATTGTTGCAAATGTACAGCCCAATTTTTATAGGAAGATCCTCATTGACCCGCTTCGGTGGTCTAACGCGCTACTCTAACAGTAGACTAGACTGTCGATGACGGGGAGATCGAGGCTCGAATCTCGATCGGGTGTACTGAAGGAGGTTTTTCCAAACTGGTTTTACACTCTCCCTTCACGCAAATGCGGATACACTTTCTATAAATATAGCCCACCTAAGCTCTAAAATAATAGTATAACTGTACATGAGCGCATAACCCAAACGGGTAGTAAGACGTGGTGCTAAAATAAAAAAGAGCCCTATCTGACAACAATAGAAGTTACTGCGGTATATTTACTTTATCGTATTCATTCAAACGTCACGTCATGTGATCTAAAGCTGTCACTCTTTAAATAATATATTATTAATACATAAAAAATAACGCTAATAATATAGTAACATATTATCAAGGTTGGCCGGGAAAAAAATGATCGTATTTTCTAAAAATTTGATTCAATGATAATTGGACTGTGCTACTGGTGAGGCTGGACATGAAACCTCTGCACAGGGGGGCGCTTGGCGTGGTATTGTAGTGGGGGTAGAGAAGAGCAATTAAATGGGTATTTCTTTCTCTTTTGGTATGAAACATGCCTCTCTCCATCCAAAGAGAGAAAAAAATATTTACTGCTTACCCTGCACCTCTTCCGACTCAGTTCGCAGAACAAATTAAAATGCAAGGAAATGTTTTTTTCAACTGGACAGTAGAGACCACGGTCTCGGTCGTGACCTTTAGACGCAGCTGTTACTCGCCTACAATTTGTAAGCACATGCTGTTTTGCCACTTCTTATGTCAACAACCTGAAGGTCGGTTTGATGTGATTTTCATCCATCCGGTGCTGGGCATATACTCAGCCCTTCGGCTGGTTAGTGTTGCCTGCACCATCTGGTAGAAATCCCATGTATTAGGGTAGTTCATGAAGCGTTTTTGCAATGGATTTTTATCGCTCAAGAAAAAATCCGTCTACCTTGACTGGGTTTGAACTCATAAACAACGGGTCCTGAGGCGAGAACTCTACCCCAAAACCACCGAAGTTGACATTTTGCCACTATTGGCTTGTAGAGTACATTCACGGTAACTTTTTAGTGTTTTGTTTTGTTTACTAAAATCAAACCTTCGTATTCATTCCGCCTTTTCTGGCCTTTGAAAATAAGCTACGGTCCAATTTTCTTCGTGGCAGCTATAAAAGTTATCAATATTGTTACTACCTATACATTCCAGCCGCATCCATACAGTGGAGAGAGAGAGAGAAAAAGAGAGAGAGAGAAAGAACAGGGAAGACTTTTAGGAAAAACCACCCCCCAGTACACCCGGCTGGGATCGAATCATGCTCTCCCCGTCTTCGGCAGTCTAGTCTATTGCGAAAGTAGCGCCTTAAACAACGCGGCCACCAAAGTAGGTATTAATACTTTTTTTTAGCACCCATTCGGGTTATACGCTATCAATAATTGCTATTAAGTAAAACCAATACAATGATAAAATGTTATCAATTTTTGCCGCCAAAACATGTGTTTGTATTTTATAAAATTGCCTTTTTAACAAAAATGGACTGTAGGCAAGATGTTATCACCACCGGGAGGACAAGGTTCGATTCTAACCCGTCACACAGAGAAGTCATTGTTTTCTTAGTCATGTTTATCATTTTCTCTCTGGATATAAGTGCTGATACATAATATTAAAAATTCACCTGCCTAATCCTATTGTCTTAGTTGAAATAATTTTTTAATAATTTAACGATTTTTATTGGTATCTAAGAAAAGGTAATAATGGAAAAAAAAATACTAACAAGACTCTTCTGTAGGAAATATGTTTGAACGGTGTTTAAAAAAATACGTGCAAATTTGTATTTGTTAAAATTTGTAAATGCTATCCTATATAAAGTGACAACGTATGTGACTCTTCTTTAACAACATATCGACCACTTTTTTTTCCACAGAAACTGTACTGCTCCAACATGTATTGGATGGTTGGGTCAAAGTTTTTGTGTTTGTTTTGGGTTGATATTTTTTATTGGGTTTCCAGGTTGATTGTAAAAAAAAAGTTGAAATATTTTTGTTCGCAAATGAAAACAAAATAGTTTTAATGATGCAGGCAAAAAACCAATCAAGTCTCAGATTAAAAAAAAATAATTAAAAATAACCTTTGTTGTTTTCGGGAATCGCTAGCTTTTACTTCCGTACTGTAGAAGTTTCTACTTATTTAAAATGAAACTACTGGAGCAGATATTTTGGGGATAATAGAGTTTTGTTAATTCAGGCGTTGGCTCCCGTCATATTTATCGGTAATATTGTCAGTCGCCGCAATTGACGAAAATTTTAACTGAATAACTTAAAATCGTAATTTTTTAGTACTTCCTTTGCAATCAAAGTAATTTATTAGAACATATATTAGCCAAAATATTACTATGGTAAACCTTTACGGTCGTGGCATGCTACACATACTTACCGTATTTCAGTTATTTTAAACCAAATTATAGTAAGAACACGTTAGAAACGGGCTTATTTTTCGTGGTCAACATTAGTAAGATTTTACTATTGTATTATTTTTATTTTATAGGTAGTGATACTTTCTTTCAGATATTGCATCTGCCTTAAGAATACGTGAAAATATAATTAGCAACTTTTTTAGTTGTCGAATAAGATTATTTCAATTAAAATCGGACTGTATATGTTCTTTTTTTAATTAGTACCTAGTTTTACTATCCATCGGTGACCTGGCGGTCTAGGGGTAAGGTGTCAGACTTATGTGCTTGGGTTCCGGGGTTCAATCCTCGATCCCGGCACAGATTTATCTGGTTGCCAAACCCTTCCTTAACCTCTGACAAAGACGTGTATTAATAACAACTTGTGAATGTGTGGAATGCCTGGCCTCCACCATGGTTCGGATCCCACGCTAAACTGTAGGTCCTCCATTTCACCTCACAATCACCCTACCATTACACATTAGCGTAAGTGCGTATAATCCGAACGTGTAGTAAGACGCGGTGCTAATAATAATAATAATAATAATAATAATTTACTACCCGTTCGGTTTGTATGACTATGTACTAAATACTCTGATGTTTCAGGGATGAGTAAAGTTGAATTTTGATGAAGTGTAGGCCTACCCGTATTTGTGCGAAGTGAGAGTGGAAAACAACTGAGGGAAAACCTCCCTCACTACACCCGACCGGGATCAAACCCCGATCTCCCCTTCTTCGGAAGTCTAGTTTATTGCGAGAGTAGCGCCTTAGACCATGCTGCCACCAAAGCGGGTACTGTATAAATATACTACTGTATAAGTTTGATTACATTGTGACTTGTGTGTGTGTATCTTTGCCTGAACTCCTAATAGCGTTACACTTATACTTTCACCCTCACTTTGCCAACGCGAATCTGTGCCATAATTTGCATATTTGAAACGAGTGTATTCTATTATCCAATATCGTCTTACTGCTCAATGTAACTGATTCTAACTTGAGTACAAATTCTATTATAACTATGTGTAAGTCTTGATACCCGTACCCGTGTAAGGCATCACTTTCGCAATAGACTTGACTATCGATGATTGTGAGAACGAGGTTAGAATCCCTTTAGGGTGTAATGAGTTTTTTCCTGAATTGTTTTCCACTCTCCCTCCACGCAAATACGACTACACTCTCTCTATACTAAACCTTCCTCACCCCTAGCACATTAGAATAATTAGTAAACTAATACATAAGCGTACAACTCGAACGGTTTGTAAGACGCGGTACTAAAAAAAGTTTTGCTACGAAGGGTTAACTTAATAACCAATTCATTGGTTGAGTAGTCCAAAGCCGTCACTCTCGTAATAGAATGGACTACCGGTGACATCGGGGTTCGAATCGCTTTCGGGTGTACTTAATTAAGGTGATTTTTCCCAAATCTTTTCCACTCTCTCTTCACGCAAATGTAAATAGGCTTACACTACCTACCTCTATATTCAATCTTCACCCAAGTATAATAAGTACGCATGTTTATAGCCCAACAGGGCAGTAATAGGTGACCTGGTGGTCTAGGGGTAAGGTGTCAGACTTCTGTGCTGAGGGTCCGGGGTTCAATCCTCGGTCCCGGCACAGATTTATCTGATTGCCAAACCCTTCCTTCACCTCTGACAAGATGTGTATTAATCACAACTTGTGAATGTGAGGAATGCCAGGCCTCTACCGTGGTTCGGATTCCACGTTAAACTGTAGGTCCTCCATTTCATCTCACAATCACCCTACCATTGCACATTAGCGTAAGTGCGTATAACCCGAACGGGTATTAAGACGCGGTGCTAAAAATAATAACAGGGCAGTAAAACGTGGTGACAAAGGATTGATTCATTCTTCATACAACATTCTTTTTAGGAAGATAAAGTAAATCTATTTTTATGATTAGATTTTGGAGTTATTCTCTCACAATGAAGTCAGGCTAAGCGATGTTTGAATTTCATTGGACATTTTAAACTCGCAAATTAAATAAAAACCAATTAAAAAAGCATAAATAATATAAGTAATTTTAAACATTGACATTTTAAATGATTTAGGGCTAGCTTAATACTAATAAGAGTAGCAAGTACTAATGTACCGTTGCCCAGGAGACTCCCAAATGTACTAATCGAACATGCTTTACGTGAAGGCTCTATCCGTGCCCCGAAGATAGTGAATATGAATGTGTGGGGCCAATGAAGATCTTAACCTCACTTAAGTGTAAGTAACCAAATCCTGGTGAGCATGTGGATTATTCTCCTTTCGATAAAAACCCCTTTGTACTAGCCTGGGACCGAACCTTGACCTCTAATTCAGAAGCCAGGAGCTCTAACCACACTATAACACGAGGCGGCTCAACTTAAGTAACTGTAGAAATTGGTTCTCAACCTAAATTTCTATCCTTCTTCAGTTTTCTCTTACACGTAGTGATCGTAGAAACATTGTGCCTCAGACGATGAACAAACCCCTCTATGAAGAAATTCTGGATTCACGTCCATGTCGGATCTAGATTGTCTCCGTGTGGGGGAAAAGCAGGCAAGGTATGACTGATTCGGAGTTTACCAAAAGCTCAGAAATTCCTCTTATGTAAAGCGACTGCTAGACAAATAATAAAAATATAACTAATTATTACCACGCCTGAATATGACTATAGAAACGCTGAGGTTCATTTTCAACCGAAACAATGAATTATTTTGTTCTCCAACCTCTCTCTAGGGGAATGAATGCACATTTCTTTTAATATTCATCCCTTTTATCCTCTCTGCTTAAATTAGTTGAGTTGAAGTCTCTACATACAGTCCAGTAGCTGACTTATCTGACAGCTAGAAAAACTGTTAGATACCCGCTTCGGTGGCAGCATGGTCTAAGGCTTCACGCTCTCAATATACTAGACCGCCGATGACAGGGAAATCGGGGCTTTAATCCCGGGCATTTGTACCGAGGGTGGTTTTTACAAAATGGTTCTCCACTCTTGCTCCACGAAAATGTGGGTACACTTCCTCTAAATTCAACTTTCCTCATTCCTAACACATTAGCGTAATTATATGCATGTGTAACCTGAACAGATAATAAGATGCGGTGTTAGAAAAGAAATTGTTATCTACTTTCACGCATTCATACGTCAAGTGTTGTGATCTGAAACCGTCATAATTGATGGATATTATCAATAATTATAAAATACACTAATTATGATTATTATTAGCACCACGTCTTACTACCCGTTCAGGTCAGGGCTATATAGTACTATGTAGCCCTGCGTTCAGGTTATACGCACTTACACTAATGTGTAATGGTAGGGTGATTGTGAGATGAAATGGAGGACCTACAGTTTAACGTGGGATCCGAACCACGATGGAGGCCTGGCATTCCTCACTTTCACAAGTTGTGATTAATACACGTCTTGTCATAGGGGAAGGAAGGGTTTGGCAATCAGATAAATCTGTGCCGGGACCGAGGATTGAGCCCCGGACCCCCATGACAAGGGTCCGACACCTTACCCCTAGACCGTCGCGTCACCCAATAGCGTTAATGATATAGTAACATTTTATCAATGTTTGCGTAAAAAAAAAAAGTTAACATTTTCTGAAAGACCCTTTCTGTGAAAATTGGACAGTAGCTTTGTGGATCGGGTGTATGTTTCTTCACATGATCCATTCCCACCCTCACCCACCATGTTTCCCTGTCGCGACCAGCAACCACCCCTATCACTCATCCTCTTGTCGAGTCAACCCCTGCCCCATTTTACTGCCCTTCCATACCCTGCACGTGTTTAATATTATTTCAGGATTTGACGACGGGATCCCATAAGTCACCGCACGACGCGGGGCTGATTAAACTCCTGTCTGGACGCTCCGGTTCGACAAAATACTTGCTTGGAATGAAATATCTTTCGGAAATGAAACTACTTTTATTTATATTATTATTATTATAATAGGTATTTCCACCTAGACTGCCTCTGTGATCTAGTCGCCAGAGCTCCTGGCTACAGATCCAGAGGTCTCGGGTTTGGATCCCCGGTGCATCTGGATTTTTCTGTGAATCAGTGTGTTTGGAACGGGGTCAACTCAACCTCGTGAGGACTGTAATTGTTGAGCTATTTTAATTTTGTTTAGTAACGGCTCCTGTCTAGAAAACTAAGATTAATGACCAGAGGGCTTGATGTTCTGACCATATTACTCCCTCTATCCGTAAATGTTGGCACTATCTTTTCTAACATGTGGTGGCCGCTCGGTCGGTGTAGCTAGCTTGTGGGCTGACGCCGTGGAGGTTTTTTAAAATAAATATATAACATTCATTTAAAAAATAATAATTTTATCACCTTAATACACAACTAAACAACCTAGCCAGCCCGGCCGTATAGGGGTCGCATGGTCTGACGCGTTACTCTCTTATTATTATTATTATTATTATTATTATTATTATTATTATTATTATTATTATTATTATTATTATCATCATCACCGCGTCTTACTACCCGTTCGGGTTATACGCACTTAACGCTAATTTGTAATGGTAAGATGATTGTGAGATGAAATGGAGGACCTACAGTTTAAAGTGGGATCCGAACCACGGTGGAGGCCTGGCACTCCACACATTCACAAGTTGTGATTAATACACTTCTTGTTAGGATTGAAGGAAGGGTTTGGCATTTAGATAGATCTGTGCCGGGACCGAGGATTGAACCCCGGACTTCCAGCACAGAAGTCCGACACCTTACCCCTAGACCGCCAGGTCACCTACTCTTTTGTTAGACTGAAGCTTGGGTGACGGATATATCCTTATTTGGTTGCCATGAGGGTGGTTTTTTCCTATGTGGTTTCCCAATCTACATTCACAAATTCGGATACATTCAATATAAATTTTATCTTCCTCATACCTAACACTTTGGCATAATTAATATTTATGCGTACAGCCCAAATTGGTTATAAGATGAGCTGAAAAAAATAATATAGTAAAAACTATTTTAATACTAGGACAAGCACTACATCCTCTCCTTTGACGAATATTCACCGATGGTACGTTTTCGAGGAGAATCAAACTTGGAACTTTTTCTCTATAAGGAGACACACTACCAACTGCGGTGTTAGACTTGAAAATCGTATTTAATATATTCAGTACTTTTTGCATAAGTGCTATTTATATAACTGACAAGTCGTTGTATATATCAAAATTGATTTACCTTAAATTTAAAGACTTTATTGATCGTAAAGACAGAATCGAACTTACTTACATCCATTACTCTTTCCAGCCTATGGTCTGGGTCAGTTTTTTATTGAAGCCATATATTTTTTCCTACTACCGGCTGGATAGGCCTGTAGTGGCTTCAGATGCCTTATAATCTAACTTAAGACTAGAACAGGCACAACATCCAGTGCCCGGCCGTTAATTTATCAATGCGAGAGGGTAAACCCTCATTGTCACCAACGATACATTTTCGGCCATGCCGGGAATCGAACCCGGGTCCGTTAACTCAGCAGACGGAAACGCTACTGACTGAGCTAAGGTCTCGGACTACTCAAATGAACTAA
Organism: Timema bartmani; assembly: GCA_902151455.1. Lineage (NCBI taxonomy): Eukaryota > Metazoa > Arthropoda > Insecta > Phasmatodea > Timematidae > Timema > Timema bartmani. The sequence goes on along the minus strand of CABFWB010000167.1, from coordinate 338,670 downwards.
AATTTGAATTATACCCAACTTTGTTTAACTTGAATTGTCTGTAAAAACAGCGTGCTACCTTAAACTCATCAATTAACAAGTATATGTGACTATATATATGTATATATATATATATATATGTATCTATCCATATTTTATATAAACATTACATATAATTCATTAAAGCGTTTTTTAGTACCGGGTTTTACTACCAGTCAGGGTTATACGCATATATACTAATTACATTAATGATTTAGGAATAAGGAAGGTTGAATTTAGAGGAAGTGCACCGAGAGAGAATGGAAAACCATTTAGGAAAAACCACCATCAGACCGGGATTCGAACCCCGATATCCCTATCATCGGCTGTCTAGTTTATAGTGAGATTAGCGCCCTAGACCATACGGCCGCTGAAGTGGGTGATTATAAATGTATGTATATAATTATATATATATATAATTTTTATAGTTAGTTTAGAAGTATAATTTATTTCAGGAACTCTATATTGTCTCCATATTGTCATTTAAAGTATAACCCTTAAAATATCGTCATTTATATATATTTTAAAAAATTGAGTCGTAGGGAATAAATCCCAAACACTATCATGACATTGACTCGTGTATTTTTCGGACATTAGAAATGATTGGACACGCTGATAATGTAACATACTCTAACTTGAAAGGACGAGGTTTGAATTCACAGCTAGTAGTTTTCTCGTTCTCTCTCCAAGCAAATTCAAGTAAGTTATACTATAATCAAAGTTATCTTTTTTAGTTTTATTCTGTAGTCTAATTAAATTAAGACATTATAACCACTGCTGAAAATAAAGTGAGGGCCTATTATTATTAAATGTAAACATTTTAAGTTTGTTTATGTGTGTCTTACTACCCATCCAGCCTAAACAAATAGTTACGCTGAGTAGTGTTTAGGATGGTATAGTATTAGAAGAAATATACCTGCATTTGCGTGGATGAGGAATGGAAAACCATTTATGATATTCAAAAAACACCCTCAATACACTCGGTCGGGATTCAAATGCTGACCACTGCCAAGCCAGCCGAGTTTGACGCCGCTTGCCCATTGATCCGTGTAACCTGGTCACCAACGCTAAAAGTTTTCCTCTGTAAAGATTCGCCGTAATTACATTTCATTCTGAAATAAATCGAACTTGTACCCTTTGTTGCTAGATCCCAGACGAGTCAGCCATGAAAGCTAAACTTTATCACTGCTCTTCGTTTTATTGACTCTTCAGTCGACGTCGGAATTGATGGCCATTTTCATGGCTCGTCATGAGTCTGGGGTTGGTTAGAACTTACTTGTACACTATTACTCTTAAACGACGTCGTGAAAGTTACTATTCTAACAGAAATCTTCATTGTTCATTAATAATTAAAAAACTAATCAAACATTAAACGTGTTTAGTTAACGTATTAAAGGTTCTACATGGGGTGCTACGTGGAAGAACACTGAAAAACGTTGCATACGCTTAGAAATGCCTGATTATTTATGAAGTAGTTTTGATATTAAAAAAAAAATCCCCAAAATTTAAGCGAAAGTTCTGACCAGTTAAAAATTTAAAATTTTCTGTTGGGACCCTATTAAAATATGACTTTGTTTGATGGAGGAAAGATAGATCTAGGGTTCTTACCTTTTGATTTAATCTGAGAAGTTCACATTTTTTTTGCGTAAAGCGTCGTTGATTTTTTTTTTAAACTTTAAAGTTTTTTAACCGGTCAGAAACTTGCCGATAATTTTCGCCTACATTTTGTTGGCATCGATATTAAAAAATAACAAACATTTTCTTAAATAATGCAGGATTTATAAACATCTGCAACGCGTCTCAACTCAATCCTTTAGCACCGTCCAGGTGAGCAAGAACGCGTTAGGAAGCACAATATTTGACAATAAAAATTTTTAAACTTACTTAATGTATTCATACGTCAAGTCGTGTGATATCCAGCTTTAACTTTCGATACTTAATTTCATTAACTATAAAATAATACTGATAATAAGGTAAAATGTTTCTATGTTGACAGATTAAAAAAAAATTATTTTCTCAAATGTTCTTTCTACCACGTTCTTACTGTAGCTATAATTGGATTTAAGAATGTATAAATAATCTTCAAGATTTAATAATGGTTACCCGCTTCGGTGGCCGCGTGTTCTAACGCGCCACTCTCATGATAGACAAGACTTCCGAAGACGAGGAGATCGGGGTTCGATCCCGCTCGGGTGCACTTAGAATTTTTTTCCTAAATTGTTTTCCACTCTCCTTCCACGCAAATTTGGGTGCACTCCCTCTCAATTAAATCTTCCTAAACTATTATTGTAATTAGTATATAGGCGTATAACCCGAACGGCTGGTAAGACACGGTGCAAAAAAAAGTTTTATTAACTTAAAAACATGAGTAGCCTATTTGTATGTACACGCCGTTTATCCTGAGTTGTAGCAGTCTTTACCTTGAGCGACTACAGCATAGATCTCTCTATCTTATTAGCTGTACCATAGTGAAACCCGTTAAGGCTTACCTGCTACCTTTCAGGGTAAACTGAGTGTACATATGGTGTGGCCGTGGTACGATATTAAGTTAAGAACATCATTATAAAAAAAAATTGTTTGCTATCAACATTCACAAAATATAATTATTATTATTAATTAATCAACATTAATTATACCTATTACTCGAACTAAATGTCAAGCTCAACTAATATGGATTGCCGGTGACTGGAAGGTTGGGGTTAGAATCTTGGCCGGATGTATTGAGGGTGTTTTTCCTTAAAGAGTTTCACACTCTCACTACACGCAAATTCGGGTACATTTCCTTTTTATTTTATTTTCCTCAAGCCTACACCGTTGCTGTGATTAAAATGCGTAGAACCCTATTAAGTAGAATACTTGGAGAGAAAATAGAAAGTTACATATTTAAAGAATGATTGCTTCTAAACATAAAATGTTACATATGAATATATTAAAATAGTTCTAAAAACTTATGTAACTATCCTAATACACCTTAGTTAGGTGTCTTTACCTAGCTTTTTTAAACCAATATTTTGAAGAACCTTTTAAGCAAAGTTAAAAAACCATGACATGTGTATTATTATTATTATTATTATTATTATCATCATTATCATTATTATTAGCACCGCGCCCTACTACCCATTCGGGCTATACGCACTCTTGCTAATATGTAATGGTAGGGTGATTGTGAGATGAAATGGAGGACCTACAGTTTAACGTGGAATCCAAACCACGGTGGAGGCCTGGCATTCTACACATTCACAAGTTGTGATTAATACACGTCTTGTCAGAGATGAAGGAAGGGTTTGGCAATCAGATAAATCTGTGCCGAGACCGAGGATTGAACCCCGGAGACATGTATATTATTTGAATCTTGATAACCCAAATGTGCAAGCTACTTAATCTTAATTTGACGTGTAAATAATATACTTTTTGTGTGTGTATTTCCTTGTGCTATCATGTAGACTGACAAATTGTTGGCCCTGAAATATACTGAAGTAATGCGATTAGTTAATTAGTGTCTTATACAAGATCTTCGTCCCGCTTAAATTTTAGCACCTCCTCTTCTGTTGAATTCATTACAACAAAGGCTTCATTCGTCTTCATTAGCATGTAAGACAAATATGCGGTTTGTTAATTGGGGCGTCGTTGACTGCGTTTATCTTAGTTTCTCTCCCTCTTCCAAGGAAAATCTTAAATATTAGCAATTTTTTTTTTTTGCACCGCGTCTTACTATCCATCCGGGTACCCCAACCAAGAGTATTAAGCTTGGTTCGTCTTGAATAGTTTCTGCTTTCTACTTCCGTGCAAATTCGGTTACCTTTCCTCTCAATTCAGACATTCTTGGCGAGTAATAGGATGCGGAGAGAAAAAAATGACACACAAAACACGGAAAATAAATAAATAAAACGTTTGCAAAGTAATGACGTCACTTGTTATGCTCTGATAAATTTATATTAATAAAAGTCTAGTGGTGTATTTATTTCTGTTGAGAGAATTTTTTTGTATTTCTCAATTAGCTAAAGTTAAAATTTGATGAAATTTTAGACGAACCATTCAAGAGATGCACAAAACTTTCAAACTTGAAAACTAATAAAAAATAATAAAGATAAAAAGTAAAAACTTCATTCATTTTAATTCAGCGACACGTTGTTAGCACCTCAAATCAAAGACAAACAAGAATATAAAGTCCAAAGAGAAATGGGAGTTATACATTATGTATGTAATATATATAAAATAGATGATTAGTAAATAATTTACGAAGTTTAAACATTTTACAATATGTTGTTTCTATAACCTATCCTTCCACAGGGTGAGAAATAGGCAAAAATATATATATATTTTGCCCCGGATATTTCTACCCATTAGGGTTATTTTTTCTCATTTACCTGCATACATGAAGTAGGGATAAAGAAGATAGAATCTGGAGCATATGTATTGCATTCGCGTGGAGGGAGAGTGGGAAATAATTTAGAGAAAAACGCTTCCTCAGTACAGCTGGCCGGAATAATATCCCCAACCTCCCTGTCACCCAGAAAACCGGACTGAACGAGCTTAACGCCCAGTCCGCCTGTCCACTGACGTGGGTTAAAATAATTGCTTTTAAAGTATAGACTCGCATTTATCGCAGGCATTGATCACCTACTTGTACAGTCTAATTTATATGAAGAATTTTATCACACAACTAAAAAAAAAAATTGCTGAATTTAATTTCACGTATTCATACGTTAAGTCATGTGATCTGCATTTGTCACTTTTAATATATAATAAAATGTTAGCAATTTTGGCCGCCAAAACATGTTTGTAATTTATAAATTGCCCTTTACTATTAAAATTGGACTATATCGTCTATTCGTTAATCACCGCCCACTTCTGATAACTCTGCTTGCTCCCTCAGCGCGAGGTTATCCGACATGAACGGACTCTATACGCCCTCTCCCCTCTTCTACAAACGTATCCACGCTGATATACGAATGCTGAACCTGAAAAATGGTTCACAACTCTCTTATCAGTCCCTACACGACCCGTGGCCGTGATATGAATTATTGTTCTAAGTCGTATGGCGAAGTGGGGGGGAAGAGAGGGGTGCAGCTGATACATTTGGGCGTTACTGTATTATATCCGTATGGATTTTAATGCAGACTTATTCAGGCTGAAAAGAGAGGGCTAACTATACTATTATTATTATTATTATTTTTTTAAGAGAGAGAAACAGAAAAATGGGGTAGAATCGTAGATAAATAAAAAAGGGGGATCAGGGAGGGAACTACCAACTGCGAAGCAAAAGTTTGTCCGTCTCGTACATCAAATTAAATGAGAAGCCTTGGAAAATCCTGTGAGTTTTAATTCAAGGGTATTAAGATTTCAGTTTAGCTCCTCTTTTATTAGAGTTTTAAATATTTTTTTTATGAAAGAGTGTGAATAGAGAGGAATTGAAAGATTTTAATGCTTTTTCTTTCCAATGGATTAGAATGAATATGAAATTAGATTACACTAATAAATTTGTTTATGCTTATATTTGAGTTGAGTGTATGTCGAATAAAAAACTTTGATTTGTTATGAGGGCAGCCAAATAAAGAATGGGATTTTAGGATAGCCAAAAGGATCTTTCTTCATTGAATGATATTGATGTAACGTCTCATATAAAATACATACATAAATAGGCCTCTCTGTTTTGATATATACTTAATTATTTCTCTTGCTACCCATTTGGTGTATACAAATACAGATATTAATAACCCATTTGGTAGGTATGAGGGAGGTAATACTGGGGGCAAAAGGTATAACATTTTCGTGGAGGGTGAGTGTAAAACTATTTAATTAAAATCACCCTCTTTACACCCGGCCGGAATTCGAACTCATTGTCAAACCAGACAATATGAAATTGTCAACTTGATACGCTTGACCTCCTGTGTGGGTAGCACGATTAATATTTTTTCCATCGAAACTAATATATTATGGTTAATAGTACTATAGTAAAAATAATTACTACACCACAAACGTATTACTTTCATATACAGGGTGTCTTGAAAGCTACTCTGCAGTAAAATACCACGTACCTCGTTGCAGTTCTTCTTACAACAGATGTTAAAAATGTCTTCAGGCCCGACACACACACACACACAATTAATAATATTTAATATTTAATAATATTTAGCACCGCGTCTTACTACCCGTTCGGGTTATACGCTTAAGTATTAATTACGCTAATGGATTAGGAAATGGGAGGGTTGAATTTAGAGGAAGTGAACCCGCATTTGCGTGGAGGGAGAGTGGAAAACCATTTAGGAAAAACCACCCCCAGCTCACCCGACCGAGATTTGAACCTCGATCTCCCCGTCCTCGGCGGTCGAGCTCAACACGACTAGCGCGTTAGCCAACTACGCCACCGAGGCGGGTCACACACAATTACAACCTCTTTTATAGGATGAACTAAATCGTGGAACGTGGTACGTGGTACTTTACTCCACAGTCACATTTAGGACATCCTGTATAATCCGGTAATCGTTGACTCGCCACACTTTTTACTTTATCACAGATTCCATCAACTTCCACGCTCCATTTTTAGAGGAAAATAGAGATATTGCAGTAATTCAAATAAGAACGAAATATATTTATAAATAAGTATACATTTCTTTTACTACCTCGTACAGGGACGTTAATTTTCGTTACTGGACCGTAGTTCAGGTGGAAAATATCCATCCTCTTCAGTATAATTGTCGAAGATATAGTATGAAAACTCTAATAGGTCCGTATTGGACGCTAGGTTAGGTTAGGTTAAATTAGGTTGCGTAGGTTAGGTTAATTCGTTCCACAATAATCGCGGTGGATTTTTGCGATGACACAAAGCACATGCATGCCATGACCATGGGGTACGGTAGGAGGGGCGTGGAGAGTCGATGAGTATTTGAATGATACTGGCATGTGGCGATTTGTTAGGTAAACAGGGGTATGGAATCAATATACCTTAGGTGAGTTGATGCATGCCCATACAATCTAATATTGTTTGGAATGGAATTTGAAAAAAAAAAAAGTTTATTTTTAAGCTATTATTAAATTAATATTTTTACAGAACCAGCGTTCACTATTTTTTTTTATCAACTTCGCAGATACCTATTTTGAGCAAAATCTTAAAGCGTTATTTTTTATAACAGTTTAATTTTTTTCAAAAACAAGGCATTAATAAACGACCCTGAATATTATAGCTTGAATCAAAATCACGGTTTTATCTCGATGTATGAACAAAAAACATCTACATATAGAGTTAGAACTGAACTCATTAAATAGGTCTCCAGTTAGAGACAGAAATACAGAGGGACGGACTGAATTCAGGGCCACATAACACATCAAAATCAATTATAATAATAGAGGTAAAACATTTTTCACGGTTATAGTACTTTATCTATATGATGAAGTAAAAATACAGACATCCGTGGGGGAGATGAGAGCTGGTTGACAGTTTTGTTATAAACTTAGTAAATATCTCAATTTCCTCTTAATCCGTCGTTAAATAACTTAGAGAGTAAAAGCAATTACAGAATTTCAATAATAACTTCATTTGTTCTTGAAGGAAGCTTCTTTGTTCATTTCATTACCCTTCTCATTCCCATCACTATCATTATCTCGCATTGAAATCCAACTAAAAACTTCATCAATGTTTCTTGATCAAGAGGGGAGTGGGGGTGGGGGTTGAGGTCTGTTCAATATTCATGATGTTCCGTCTCTGGCTATTTTATACCGAATCTATTATACTGTAAAAACCATTAAGATGGTGGCAACAGAAATAAAATTTCCTCTGGGAATTGGAGGCTGGGTAAGAAGGAACGTAAGATAGGTTGACAAATGAGGTTAGGCCCGTAAAGGAGGAGAAGGGTGGAGGAAGGAGTGCTCCAAATAGGAGCCGAAAGGAGGTTTTTTTCCCCTTCTTCTTTAAGCGGGATAGTAGACAGTATTGAATGAGATTGAGGACGGAAGATTGAAGTGTTTGGGACATATGATAAGAAGTCGTGGGGAAAGAAGGAAAGGGAATGGAGGTGAGGGTAAGTTACAAAGAAACTTGAATGTTAAAAGAAGAAAAGAGATCGATTTTGGCTTTTATTCGAGATGTCTTTGAAGAAAAATGTTCGGTTTGTGGTAATTTCTACGTTTATATATAGATATAGACATTTTCATTTCATGTAACTTAAACTTGCTCAAAAGGATGTCTTTTCTTTATCTACTTGGAAGGTAGGGGAATTAGATTTACCAACGTGAATTTGTTGAGCAAATTTACTTTTTTTTTTTTTTTCAATAATCTTTAATATTAGTTTTCTGGCTATTACTTACCCTTATGGAATTAAGAACTCGAATGTTCATTGCCGCACTTATAAAAGTACTCTACCTATCTCTATCTTGAGCTAGTTCTATATAGTCTACCTCATTACACCCTATCTCTTTCAGGTCCATTCTTATGTTATCCTCCCTTTTGCGTTTATGTCTTCCTAATGGTACCTCCCCATTTCCCAGTCAATAAACCTGAACAAGGTTCTATATTCTTCCATTCACGTTGCTTGTCCTGCCCACCCTAATCTGCGAGAGTGGAGTACTCTAACAATGTCTTGTGATGGTTACATGGTATGTAACTCATTATGTAACCTCCTCCACTCCCCAGTATCCTCACCCCTTTTTCGATCAAATTTTTCCCTAAGCACCTTGTTTTCGAACACCCTAAATTTATTTCCGTCATGTAAAGTAACTAAAATACCATGTTTCAGAACCATAGAGAACAACTGGTAAAACTATTGTTTTACATATTCTGAGTTTTACATTCCTTGACAGCAGGCGAGATGATAATAACTTACTGACCGAGTAATATCATGCATTTCCCGATTGTATTATTTTCCTAATTTCCAAGCTAATGTCGTTATTCTTTAAAATTGTTCTTAAATATTTACACTCATAATCCATGTCAAATGTTATGTGTCTATTTTTTGCAGTAATCTCTAACTTATCGTCCTCAATTTGTGTTCTCTGTGTGATCATATACTAAACTTATAAACCTATTCTTACTAGCCTACAAAAATATTCTCACTGCATCTGATTGGAAATAAACTCTGATCTCTTATGTTAAAAGTTGAGCGATCATATTGTTTCAAACGCAGTTTATTATGTCGTATTAATCTTTGAATAGAGAAGGAAGAAAAAAAAATGTTCTTAATAAAGTGATTTTATTACCATTTTGTATCATTCAGCTAACACTATAATTTATTCTCTATTGCTAATAAAAGGGAGGAATCGTACGAATACTCGGAAAACAGTTACAATCCAATTTATTACTATGTTTAATCCCCTATCACAAATTAACACTTTCTTAACAACAGGTCAACGGAAACCCTTAAGAATGCCACTATTTTCCCGGAAACCTACTGTCCAATTTTTTTTAGAAAGTACAAACTCTTTATTTTGCGCTCAATATTGATGAAATTTTACTACATTGTTACTGTTATATATTTTTTATAGGTATTGATAAAATCTGCCTGCCTCTGTGGTCTAGTTGTCAAAAGAGTTCCTGGTGACAGATCCAGAGGTCCCGGTTTCGATCTCCGGCCCTTCCATATATTATTATCTGAAACTGTGGGTTAGGAACGAGGTCAATTCATCCTCGTGAGGACCCATGGGGAGCTACTTGGGTGAAAACGTAGCGGATCTGGTCTAGAAAACTGAGATTAACGGTTTTTTTTTTGTTTTTTTTGTGCTGACCACATTGCACCCTCTATGCGTATAAGTTGGTACTATCTTCGGCAACAAATGGCGGTTGTTCTGTCATTATGGTTCGATTACGAGTTGACGCCATGATTTTTTTAATTTTTATTGATAATATTTATCAAGTGTGACAGGCTCAGCAGATAGCATGACTTGACGTACGGATACTTGAAGGTAGGTCTTGTAACTAAGCCTAGTATCTGAAATATGAAAATGAATTCAAATTTCCGGATCTACGCATGGATAAGCCGCACCACTCACGATTAATCAGGAGTTAACTGTAGTCTGTTTATTAGTGATGGTAAACGTTTCTTAGGGCTCATAAAGCTTTCCAGTTTTCGCTCAATAAAGGATGTATCTCTCTCTTGCCACGTATGGGAGGGGGGATGACTCCCACCTTCACTAAGGTCCCATTACTTCTACTTATCTGTACCCCCAGAAAATCCCTCTGTGTAGAAAAGATAAGATTCACCGCGAATCCATTAGCTTTCCTCTACGGAGTTGAACAGAAATAAGTCGACGCTACAAAAACTAAGCATTAAGTGTTTCTGTATCTACACGAAGCACACTTCTTAAGCTGCTCTAAAAAAAAAATTCCTTTTGTTTACTATTTATTATTTCGCCTCGAGCATTCCGTTTAGTTTTGCTTTGTGCTATGTTTGCTTTTAAAAAAAATTGCTATTCTTTTTCACAAGCTTTTTAAGAACTTATTTGATTAATTTGATATAAAGCTGAAGTTTGTAAAGTTGTTTTAAAATGCCATGCACTACTTGATGTAATAAATAGCTATAATCTTTGTAATACAAGTTGGTAAATTGCGTGCTTCTCAAATAATACACTCTTTTAACATATTAAATTCCCATTAATTGTACAAACAGTGGGGGCTTCGTTTTATCATAGTAAAAAGGTATTTGCGTGCACTAAAACGTTTCGCTTATAAAAACCTTGTTTGGGGCATATATTTATTTATAGCATGCATATGTATTGTAAGATTAAATCTTTTTTTTAGCACCGCATTTTACTATCCGTTCGGGTTATACGCTTATGTACTAATTACGCTAATGATTTTAGGAGTTGATTAAGGTTATATTTTTAGGAAGTGTACCGGCATTTGCGTAAATGCAGAGTGGAACACCATTTTGGAAATACCACTCTCAGTACACCCGACCCGAGATACGAACATCGAGCTCTCCGTCCTCGGCCGTCTAGTTTACTGCGATATTAGTTCCTTAGACCATGCGGCCACCGATGCGAGTTAAATCACATTAAAATCCGATATAAATAGCCTGATAATATAACTTTATATATTTGCCATTGATACACAAATACAAATTCGACTATATTAACACCCATTTACATTGGGAATTCAGGAAAAGGCGTTAGTGCCGTGTTGTTGGCCGGTGACAATGAGGTCAAGGATTAAAGCCTGGTCGGGTGTACTGAGATTTTTTCCCAAATCGTTCATCACCCACTCCACGCAAATGCGGGTAAACTGCTCTAAATTCTCCATTCATCATCCCAATCTAATTAGTGTCAATATGCGGATATGGACGGGTAGTAATACTACAACTATCGAATAATATACTCACTAATAATAATTATTCCTCGCGATAAAATAAACACGATGTGGTTGTTAGTTTTGTGTTTTGATTAATAATTGTATTTATTACACCTATCGGATCCTTACTTCTTTAAAAAAATAGTACTTATTTTATTTTAAAATATGTTTGGATCACAAAAAAAAAAGGTATTATTTATTTCATAATATTTTTCTTGTATGAACCAAAACTTAAAAAAATATATATATAACCTAAATTAAAAGTATTTAGCGTGAATTTTCTTAACCAATTAGTACATTAATTACAAATTATTCTAACCCTAAACATACACAACACTCAGCCCCTGGTTGACAATTAATCACTATACATTACAATTTCAATGATTATTAATTTTTCAGTATTGTTGGGAATCGAATCTGGGACCCTTAGCTCATTAGAAAGAAGTGATACCAACAGCTAAATTTTTGGAAAATAAAACATTATTTTATATTGCTTATACATTTAATTTACTCTAGTTTATTTGGTTGCTTTATTCACATAGTTTTTTTTTTCCTCAGATAATCTTAAGTTTTTTAATATATAGGGGGCTAGTTTTTTTTAAAGAATATAGACTTGTTTTTGTTTTTTTTGAGATCGTTAGTAAGGAAGAATACACTACCGCAACATTTCTTATTGGTTCATTTTCCGGTTCTATATTTTTCACTTTTTTTTTTCATTTCACTGGAATCAGTCTGTACCACCCCGGCGTAGTCTCCGCTACGAAGGGAACAGGAGCGTATAGAGCAACTTGATGAAAATCGATGACGTCACACTCTATATAAAGTGAAAGTGACTTCGTCAGTTCGTTTAACTCTTTCTTTTTTATGTGTACATTCTTTACTCTCTCGCTATCTCTCTCTCTAATCTGTTCGTCTTGCAGTTCTTTATTGTTTAGTTCCTTTTCGCTACACACACCATTTCGTGTTTGGTGGGTAAGGTTTTTTTTTTTTTTGCTACCCCTTCTTCATTTTGTTCAGTTGGTGTGACTGAACATTGAACAAAGTTTACCCTCTCAAGAGATAAAACATGATCACACCCCGCATTGACACCTTCTTTTGTTAGTTTTAACTGTAGATCTACTACATGCAATATACAGTACATATTTACATCGTTTCATTAAAAAATATATTGAGTTCTATTAGCTACTTTGAGAACTTTTTTTTACTCAAATACAATTATTAATTTAAATGTTTAGAAAATTTTGCCCTTTTATCGCTTCCAACCTTTTATGAATACCCTTAAGGCAGTGTTTCAAATTTCACTCGAGGAATCAAAGTCCCTTACATAAAGCATTCAAATAAATACAATTTTTGAATTTGAGTAATTTTGAAAACATAATTTCATTGTGACTATTAGGAGCGTTATTATTAACTATTGTAACCCGTGAATAATTCAGGGGATAAAATAACTTTATTTAAGGTTTCATAAAAAATTAAATATGTCTTCTTACAGAGGTAAACCTTTCTAAACAATAAATTTACAAATAATTTTAAAATCTATCTTTACAAACGTAATATATTAGTAATCACAAAAAGTAAAAAAATAAAAAATAGGCTCAATCATCAATTTTTAAATAAATTCGGTAATCACCCACACCGATGGGTATGTGGGTAAAGTCATCAGTCTCATCTTGTCTGGTCTGCCAGTAATGAGGAGATTGGAGTTTGAATCCTGATTGGGCGTACAGAAGTACTTTTTCCCTAAATTGTTTCTCACGTTATCTCCTCACAAATGCGGGCACACGTCCTCTAAATTATACCCTCCTTTTCACGAACCTATTACTTTAAATATTCGAATGATTCGGATGGAAAGCAAGCCGTGGATCACAAAATAAATAAAACAATCACTTGTAAATTCAAACAGAATTAAAGAGGTACCTTGACGACAACTATTTAAATACACATTTCAACAAAAAATTGTATGACTATCCATTAACAAATTTTTTTATAGTTAGATTAAATTAATTGTATTTAAGTTGTAAAAAGAATGTGATTTTTGTTTAATTTAAATATGATGCTTCATCAAGTCTCTTGAATATTTCATTAACAAATATTTGACTATGGTATGTTGTGTGAAAAAAATTCATAACATGTTTTATTATACACACACATGGCATCTGTGTTTGAATACATGTATCCTCCATGTGAACGTGGAGCACGTGTGTGTGTTAACATCGTGCTAACGTATCTCTATATAATATAAACATTAAAGCCCTCACGCAATCACTCATTATCTCACTCACTCTCATTCACTAACTCACTCATCTCCCATTTATCCTTTAGCTAGAGATCTAAAACTAGGATTTTCTTTTTTTTAACACCGCGTCATACTACCTGCTATACGTATACATGATATTTACTCTAATGGGATAGGGATGAGGAAGGACTCATCTTAGAGGTTATATACCCACATTGGCGTGGAAGGAGAGTGGGAAACCATTGAGGAAAACCACCCACAGTAGCCCCAACCGGGATCGAACCATAATCTACCCGTTATTGGCAGTATAGTTTATTACGATAGTGACGCCTTAGACCATCGGGCCACCAAATCGGGTACATATATTGTTGAATAATGTGAGAAGCACAAGGAAAATTGTAGCGCCTTATGGTGTGTTAAAGGGTTGATATCAGCTCATGTGTGTGTGTAACCTGATTATACCAGCACATGACTTATAAACTAACTTAAATCTAGAACGAACACAACATCCAACCCCCGTCCGTTGATTTATTACTGCGAAAGAGGAAAACCACATTTCACTAATTACATTTTTTCTCGGCCGTACCGTAAATCGAACCCGGGACTCTTTAGTTCAGTAGACAGAGACGCTACCGACTGAGCTAAGGTGTTGGACCCGACAATCACACCATTGCTGCAAATAAAAGTTTTAATTCATTTTTATATAGTGTGAATCATGTTGTTTTAGACAGGGTCTTATCCTTTTTACTTTCTTTCGACACCTCGGCTAGAAAGTATTGTGATCGTAAAAAAAATCGAACTCGAGATTTTGATATATTTTGACGTTTCATGACCCCCTGAAACCAAAAAAGTTGTTTTCGCAATGCCGTCTATCTGTCAGTCTATATATACCTTGGGCTAGAGCTGAAACTATTTTACCGATTGGGCTAAAACTTGTATATTATTTCGTTTCACATATATTATGCGTTTTTAGTAAATATCTCAATTTTTAAACAATATAGCGAGAAAGTTCGTGTGGAGTTCCGTACCATTTATTTGTAATGTGTTTCTTCTGGTCAAATGAGCTGTACACAACTTTCTTAAGTTGATAGACCAACAGTTTTACCGTCTAATCCCCAAATTCATCCACTTTTAATAATCCTTAAAGATGAAAAGCGAACACTAAGTAAAGTCATTTTACTGAATCAAATATTTATTTGGTTCTCTAATCCGTTAGGAGAAAAATGGGTACTTTAGCAAGTTGTGAATAAAATAAAAAATACAGTAATTTTTGGGTGATTTTGTCTTTAATTGCGATATGTGTCTACGCCGCTTTGGGCTTCAGAAGTTCAAGTTTATTTTTTCGGGTTGCAAATGACGTGCCGCTGCAATAATGACCTGTTTGTTTGTGCGCCATGCATATTAAACGTGATGCATTTGTATTCGGAACTCATCACAATTTAAAGCCCTATCATCGAATGTCATTTAAATTATGTTTCTACTTTCATTTTGGGATCATAAATGAAAAATGTAGCCATGGTCTCCTGTGTGTCAACAAGTGTCTGTAATTTGGTTGTAGTCTTTGAAATCTATTTTATGATTTATGTATAAAAAAAATCCGATGCCCTAACGCATGTGTGGCTACTATTATCTGATACCACACTTATAGTAAAATTTAACTTCAACCACACCGGTGGTAGCATGGTATAGGGTGTCAAGCTCGTAATAGACTAAAGTAACGTTAACAGGGAGATCGATGTTCTAATCTCGGATGGGCCTACTTGATTTTTTTTTCTCACATGTAATTTATCATTGTAATTTTCCCATTCTCTTTTCATGCTAATGCGTATGCATTTCCTGGAAGATATTCTTCCTATCCCAACTACTTCTTCAGGTTAGGATGTTGATATCAATGGGGTTAAACGTACTAATTAAAAAACCTTTAATAAGTTACTTTAATATCTACCACGTGAAGACAAAATATGTTCTGACCCTGTCGGGATTCTAACCTAAGGCTCTCAAAGATCATTGGGTAGCCTTTAAAGAGACGACGCCATCGTTATCTTGTATATAGTAAAGTTTCTTTTATGTAACTAAGTGGCGAAAAAACAAAAATAAAAATTGTTGAGATGATGAAAAGGGATTTAATACTTTATTTTGAAATATAACAATTTTATTTAGTTGTTCTATCTTCACTCTGAGCAAGATCTAGGATTTCAACCTAGATATATTTTGATTTATAACTTTATAAATTACATTGTAACATTGATATTAAAATTGTAAAATAATTGTAAACTTAAACTGTGATAAATTTCATACTTCAATGAGTAGGCGCACTCCGTTTTATTTATTTTTGTTGATATATACATACAATATATATTAACAAAAATAAATACATAGTATGTATGTATGTATGTATGTATGTATGTATGTATGTATGTATGTATGTATGTATGTATGTATGTATGTATGTATGTATGTATGTATGTATGTATGTATGTATGTATGTATGTATGTATGT
>CABFWB010000167.1:304730-318083 GCA_902151455.1 Timema bartmani | reverse complement strand
GGGGGGGGGGGGGGGGGGGGGGGGCGTAAAAAGGCGTCACTATTGTATGGTTTGCTGGGAATGAAGAGGTCGGGGCTCAAATTTCTGTATGAAAATGTGTCTTCCTTAAGTGGTTGTTCACTTTCCTTCCACGCGAATGACGATATATTTGTTATAAATTCTATCTTCTTCGCCCCCAACAGTATTTATTTACTCTATGGCATTATAAAGCCGAAAGCTAATTGCCGCACTTACAAAAGTACGCCACCTACCCCTATCTTGAGCTATTTCTATCCAGTCCACCTCATTACACCCTATATCTTTCGGGTCCATTCTAATGTTATCCTTCCATCTGCATTTAGGTCACCCCTACCCATTAGTGTAAATATGTGAATAGCCCGAATGGGTAGTAAGACACAATGGACACACGTCATATAAACACACGTACATATAAAACTACCCATGAGCCATCACTTCTAGATAAGACAACCGAGGAAACACCTTAATATCTGGATACTAGACGAAACCAGAAATTAATAGGACAGGTATTCCATCCTTTCAGTCCTGGTCGGGTGTACTGATGATATTTTTCCCTAGACTGTTTTCCACTCTCCCTCCACACAAATATGGACACACTTCCTCTAAATTATACTTTACTCGTCCCTTGCACATTAGCGTAATTAGTACATATGCCTATAACCCGCACGGCTAGTGAGACCCAATGAAAAAAAAACGTAGACCTACCCATTCTGTCTATACGGGCCGTATCGGGTAATGTACATATAATTATGCTGATGAGACAGGGAAGGTAAAAACATAGAGGAACTACATCCTCCTGATGTGATATATCACTGACTTCCTGTGCCTCGGGTTGGGACTGACCTCCGATTACTTAGGACGAAAGTCAGGTGTACAAACACCGGGGAGATCGGGTTGCGTCCAGAAAATTGTGTTGAGATCATTAGGAGTGTAAGGTAGGTACGGGGTAATGTCCTGCAACCACCAGACCGACCTTTGGTAGGGATACCGATATGCGTCCAACTGCGTCTCACCTATAGAACTCCACTAGTAGTCAGTTGTTTACAATAATAATATGACAAACATTCAATCCATATTTGAAATACGTCTACTAAAGTAGCCCCATGGCTTCTTTGGTGCTGACTGACAGCTGACGGCTTTGAAAAGCTACCAGAGCAAATTATGTATCCCTACGCCGAACCTTATGATCTGCAATAAACATGTGTTTAGAAGCTGTCACTTCTGACAATATAAATTTAGGTATATACCTAAATGTTGACTGTCAGAAGTCAGCTGTGAACTGTCAGTCGGCACCAAAGAAGCCATGGGGCTACTGTAGTTATTCTCTTTAGGTCAGGTTAGATTGGTTTGTGTGATGTTTGACTGTAGAATTGGCCGAAACATACTTTTATTTAGCACCGCGTCTTACTACCCTTTCGGTTTATACGCCTATATACTAATTACACTAATGTGTTGGAGATTATGAAGGTTTAATTTAGATTAAATGCACCCGCATTTGCCTAAAAGGAAAGTGGAAAACCCTCTCAGGTCACCCGAACGGGATCGATCTCCGCGTCTTCGGCAGTCTAGTCCAACACGAGATTAACGCGTTATATCATGTGGCCACCGAAGCGGGCCCGAACATACTCTTGTTTATCCTTCCTATAGTATTTTATTTCTTAGACTTAACTCCCTCTGATTCAAATTGGGTGCCATTACAATTGATCTGTTCCATCCTTCGGACGAATCTCAGGTGGTAGTGAAATTCTATCTGTCCTCTCTTTGAGACGCAACTCGATACAGCCCATGAAAAAACTAATTTATTGAAGGTGGGGTGACCTGGTGGTCTAGGGGTAAGGTGTCAGACTTCTGTGCTGGGGGTCCGGGGTTCAATCCTCGGTCCCGGCACTCAATCACCCTACCATTGCACATTAGCGTAAGTGCGTATAGCCCGAACGGGTAGTAAGATGCGGTGCTAATAATAATAATAATAGTAATAATAATAATAATTGCAGGTAGCGTATATGTTTAATATAATTGTTTATCTAGTTTGAAAGTCGTTTATTGGTATATAATTTATCCTTAAAAGGTATCCGTTTTATTCACACAAAAATGTCTTTAATTTTTAAGCTCGCTATTCACAACTACCGATTTCACCCCGACCGGAAATCTAGTTCAAACCCCGAAATTAGTACAAACATGAAATTACGTTTTTTTTTTAATTCATACATTTAGAGCATAGCACTGATGGAGTAGTAATTTAGACTTTCAAGAAGATGGAAAAGAAAAACTTGAAGAGTTTTAAAATCTGGTGCTAGAGAAGACTTGAGGAGATCAGGTGGATAAATAGGGTAACAAATGAAGAAGTCCTAAGAAGAGTCTGTGAGATGAGAACCATTTTGGATGTGATTCTTTGGGGCAAAGCAAACTGGATCGGACACATCCTTAGGAGGAACTGTCTTCTGCGCGACGTCATTGAAGGAAAGATTGAGGGAAAGAGGAGCTTGGGAAGAATGAGGAGTCAAATATTGGATGACTTGAAGGAAAGAAGAAAATTATGGTAGCTGGAGGAGGAGGCAGAGGAAAGGGTGCGTTGGCGGTCTAAGCTCACTGACAAAAGAAATGGACCTGTCGTAAATAATAATAGTAATAATAATACACTTTTTTTGTTTATCAAAACTCCATAAATAATCACCAATAACTCTTCACTATTTAATCAGATTCGCTGAACCATGCGTTAATAAAACTTTTTTGTGTTAGTTCTACAACTCGGTATTTATTCTCCAAACATGTCCGATCATTTATAATACATTCCCATAAATTGAGCGATGAGGTACATATTATATTCTGAGCATTATCATTACGAAAAATGTCTCTTTTTTTTTGTGATGAATAATAAATGTCTATACTTACTAAAGTTCTTAGGATAGTTTAAGTTAAATTGTGTCACTATTAATCTTTTTTGGAAGGAGTTACTTTAATCGACTCACTTTCAATTTACTTTTCTGGCTTGAAGGACTCATAAAATACACCATTAGCAACGTTATTATTTTACCAAGCCAAATGTGAAGTAAAGGCCCCTATTAAAAAAAAAGCTCCATTTTCTTTTGACAATAATTTACTTCCCATGTTGTTCATATTCCGAAAAAGGGGTGTTTATGTTGTTTTATCCCTGAGCACTTCTGTAGAACTTCAAACGCTTGGACCTATTTGTTTGTTCAAATTTAGTACTTTAAAAATTTGTTTTGAAAGTGCTGTTTGGCAAACAAGCTTCATTTTCACATTCAATATGATTAAAAAATGAATTATAAACGTATTTAAAAAACTTACATTGTACATCAGCACAATTTTGTGCTTTTTATAGAGTGATGTTTGATTATATCATATCACTCTTTGATCTAATAATGTATTACATAGATTACATATTTTAATTCTTAAAGGCGATTCCCATTATTATCTTTCAAGCTAGTTGTTTTGTTTACTTTTTTATAGTATTTTACTTATAGGGAACATTATTTCCAACATTTGTACATAGTACATTTTTCTGTATCTAACACCTTATCTCAGTCGATAGCGTGTCTGCCTATTGAACCAAGGGTCCAGAATTCAATATCCGGATGGCTGATTAAAAAAAAATTATTGGTGGAGTGTTGTGTTCCCCTTTCACTGTGATGAGTTAATGGCCTGAGGGCTGGATGCTGTGCCTGTTCTTGATTTAAGTTAGTTTATAAGTCGTGTGTTGGTGTAATCAATCAGCAGATTCAAGAAGTTGATTACAAAGTGTACGTTAAATACAAGACTTTAATTTTTTTTAATCCTTATGTTTCATTGTTAATAATGGGTTACCTGGTGGTCTAGGGGTAAGGTGTCAGACTTCTGTGCTGGGAGTCCGGGGTTCAAACCTCGGTCCCGGCACAGATTTATCTGATTGCCAAACCCTTCCTTCACCTCTGACAAGACGTGTATTAATCACAACTTGTGAATGTGAGGAATGCCAGGCTTCCACCGTGGTTCGGATCCAACGTTAATCTGTAGGTCCTCCATTTCATCTCACAATCACCCTACCATTACACATTAGCGTAAGTGCGTATAACCCGAACGAGTAGTAAGACGCGGGGCTAACAATAATAATAATAATAATAATAATAATAATAATAATAATAATAATTCATTGTTAATAATAATAATTCATAATTAATAATAATAATAATAATAATTCATTGTTGATAATAATAATAATTCATTGTTGATAATAATAATAATTCAATGTTGATAATAATAATTCATAATTAATAATAATAATAATAATAATTCATCGTTGATAATAATAATAATTCATTGTTGATAAAAAAAACTTAAAGAAATCTTAAAATTGGCATAATTTTATGTGAAACGGTCAGTTAAGCAACAACAACACAAAAAATCTATTCGTTCTATATCGGCAACAACGGTTTTTAGTCTAACATGGTTCTTGAATTCTTGAACGAATTACCAAGAGGCACTCTTGTGGCTCTTTGCCTGTAACCAGAGGCTGTAATATTTTTTGTAGATACCGATGTTATGGCTAGGATAGAAAACTCGAATTCCTAGAGGTGTATAGTAGTAAACTGCAGGAGGTTTTTTAGGGCCTCTTTTTTTACAATGTTAGGATATTCATTTTCGATAAGGGACCAAAACAAGCTCAGAGGTAGTTCTACATGTTTCAATTTCTGTGTACGATCATGGCGGATATATTTCTGATATTATTCTTCGATGAGGCTGTTTATGTGTCTGCGCATAGGCAGATCCCTGAACAGATAAAAAAAAACACCTTTGCCCACTGCCATCCGCAAGGTCTCTAAATTTTCGAAGATTCTCACACCTCTATATATTATACTAAACTTATAATTATTTACTGATAATCAAAAGATTGTATTCAATTGTTTGCTAGTTCGAGGGTAGTTAGAAATAATATTGTTAAATCAACATAAACATGTAGCTTATTTATTTAGCTTATTAATTTCACAGCAAGAGTGCGTGATTGCGTGGAGAGAGAGAGTGAAAAACATTTAGAGAAAACCTCCCTTAGTGCACTTGACCGGGATTTGAACCCCGATCTTCCCGTCATCTACATTCTAGTGTACTGCGAGAGTGATGCCTTAGACTATTTGACCACTGAAGCTGGATGCCTCTTAGATTAAGCCGTGTTATTATGTTAAACATATTTTTTTTAAATCAATGTAGTTATTAACTATTAATAGCCCGCTTGAGTAACTGAGTGTTTTAAGCCACCACCCTCGCAATACACTAAATTTTCAATAACGGTGAGATAGGGGCTCGAATTTCGGTCAGATGTACAGATCGAGGGATTTTTTTTTTTATAAACGGTTTTACATTCTTCCTCTGCGCAAATTCGGGTACACTTGCTTTAAATTCAACCGTTCTGCTTTCATAATATATTAATGTGAATGCGTACAACTCAAACGGGTAGGACACACTGACTTTTTTTTAAGCTGCATATATATAACGAAAAACTTGTAAAATCCTTGCGAAAACCTTATTGGGAACTCTTGCAACGCGTTGTCTTACAGAAAGTCTCGGGTATAAGCCTGCAGAGGTACGGAGCAGTCTAGAGGTTTATACTCGCATTAAACTCTTTTGCACGCTGGAAAGTTGAGGTTCGTATTCTGGACATAATATAATGCACCGAGAATAATTTCCGCATGTGGTTCTCATTCTCTTCTATGCTATACTGCACATACTTAGATTTATATTAAGTTTCTAATAACCCGAATGGTTGGAGCACACGGATTAAACATCAAGCTCCTCTAGGTCTGGTTCTCCGGTGATTGGGATGCTTGGGTTCGATTCCTAGCCGGCCGCACTA
Organism: Timema bartmani; assembly: GCA_902151455.1. Taxonomy (NCBI): domain Eukaryota; kingdom Metazoa; phylum Arthropoda; class Insecta; order Phasmatodea; family Timematidae; genus Timema; species Timema bartmani. The sequence continues at coordinate 312,220 of CABFWB010000167.1, read as the reverse complement.
GGGTTTTTTTTTACTTAAATGTTTTTCATTCTTCTTGTACCTAAATGTTGCGTACATTTCTTCTGAACTCTATCTTGCTCACGTCATTGCTTGCGTCATTAATATAGTTAAGGGTGTACATCAAAGATGGGACGCAATTAATAATTTCAATAACGCTTATCGTGAACGTTTGTGTTACTACTAAACAAAAACATATAAATGTTAAATTAAAAAAATAAAATGTAAAGTGTAAAGTAGTACCAAAAAAATATGTATTTTATTCAAATGTAATATTTAAATTTAAAGGCTTTTAACAGTCCAAAAGAAAATACAGTATATTTAAATTAATATATTATATAAGTTGGCTTTGGTAAAACCAAAAAGTAGATGTGGTGCTGTTTAGTTTAAATTTATTATATCGGTTTTTAAGGTTTTAATTGTATAAAAAAAACTATATTGAATTAAATATAGTATACCTATCTACATTTTAAAAAGGCTTTAATTGTAAAATTAACGTTCTTTATTTACTCATAGTTATCATAATATTGTCAAAAGTCTTTCATAAATATTTGTTTTAGAAATATAGCTTTCCAACAAAAGTGTTTTTTAAAATGCCACCAAAAGCGTTAGTCTCATCCGCTTCATATCACACGGGTCCTGAAGAGAGCGGGGGAGAGAAAAAAAACACCGTAGATTCGTAAATTTAAGTCGTATGGATTATTCCTGTATCGATCTTATAAAAGCAATAGCGTGTCGGCGACCGAGGTTTTATCACGTATGCGTGGTAGATTCAATAAGCCGACCGATCTTTCTCGGCTGGATGGGATTACTTTTCAACCTCTTTTACTATTCAAATCTCATACGTAGCCGCAACTTCAATTTTCGGTCGACTTTCTCGACAGGGTTCGCTTTAATTTTGAAACTGCTACCGCTTTCATTATCAATATAAAATTATATGGTTGGTCGCTTCACTTTTTATCTAGTTGTCAATTCAAATAAATTATTGAAAATCTCATGGATCAATTGTTCTATGGCCTTTGCCGTTATCATCGCAATGTACTGGATTTATTCTGATTGAGATGTCGGGGGTTCGTATCCCGGTCGATTGTACAAAGAGTCCCACTTCCCCTTAATTGTTTCCAACCCTCCCTCCACGCTAATGTGGGTAGAGACATTTTAAACTCTACCTTGTCAATCCTTCTTCAATATTATTAATTATAAATACCCAATGGTTATGTACACTTAAAATTAAAAATACTGATGGTTAATCTATATTTAAATAAATAGGGGGTCTAGTTGAATTTTTATTTATAAGGGGTTTTCAAGCGAGTATTTGATACTTAGATGTACTGATATATTTTTATATACCTATGCAAATACATAAGAAGGTCTCCAGCAATGTTTATTTTATAACAAAAGTTTGTAATCAAGATAGTAAATATAGTGTCCCAACAAAGATATAAAATTTTAAAAATTTCCTAAAATTCTCTTGAACTTTAATGCGTGTCTTCCTACTGAAGTGAAATAAAAATGGATCAATAGTTATATGTGTCAAAAAATATTACAGTAGGAATTGACTGGTTAGAGATTGGTTAACACGAAAAATTGAATAATTTGAACCCGCCATGATTCCCCATGAAATTTCTATTTAAATCAATGGTAAAAAAAAACCCATTTAATTCGAATCTTAGAAGGAAATACATGGACAATTCGAAGCCTATAGATTGTTAATTTTTTCGAGTTTGTGTTCATTTCAAACCTAACTAAACAGTCTTTATTAAACCACCTCATGTGCTTAGAAAGTCAAATAAAGTTAGAGTTAGCCTATTGACACATAGTAAAGGAGAGCTCGGGGAATTATGCATCGGCGGCGCGCGGGTATCCTAATATGGGGGATGTGTTGGCTCGGCTTTCATCAATTTTTGTATGCTAATTTTTACAAGTTTTTTTAATATTTTGTGCTTGAAATTTTCTTGTTTTTTTATGTATGTATTTATCGTATATGTATGTTTTATATAGCATATATATAAAATTAGTAGTATTATATGTATTATATTTTGAGGTTATTGATTTATTGTCTACACCAGCTGTCTTGATACTCATTAAAATGGTTAATTCGAAGATTCTTTTTATATCCCTCTGACTTCAAATTAAAAAAGTAATACTGTATTATGGTTTTAAATAGCATCGGTACCAAAAAGGACATAAGCACACACACACATATATATATATATATATATATATATATATATATATATATATATATATATATAAAGGGAAACTAAGTCACTTGAGGCGGCTGCGTAAGGGTCAAGAAGAATCCAATAATGAACAATGGAATGGAGATTGAAACGATTAAGAATAGACGCCATGATTTCTTTCTCTCTCTCACTTAATGAGATTCTTTATCGAGTTCCTACAACGTAGCTCATAGTCAAGGCAATTTAGCATTTAATAAAAGATAAATTACGAAAAATCTGTTGTTTTTTCTCTCCTGAAGACGTGTATACTTGCGTTTTAAATAAACATAATAAAATTATCTATATATCTGAGCGGAGATAACTCCCTCATCCAGTTAAAATGGCGCCCATTTTTTGTTGTTGAGAATATCTCACTATTTTATTTTTTAGACAAAATAGGTTAGACCCCTACTATAAATTTTAATATGTACAAAATTATTTTAAAATAAAGGGTACGGTCCACCGCACAGACTTTCTTTCTCTTAAATCTTAAAATAGTGACATTTACTAAAAACTAGCAAAATTTGTGAAAATAAATAATACACGCTGTTGCAGAAACACTCCACCAAAACGCATATGCTAAATGTAATAATATACAGTGTTACATAAACATTAAGAAAAGAGGAATATTTCTGTTCATCAAAGAGCATAACAATTATCTTTCTTATTTCAAAGTACTAAGGCTACATAAATATGTATACGAGTACATATATACTTATGTAGTACTCATAGTACTTCTATGACGTGTTTATATATATATACAGCCTAGATATACATATATGTTTGCATATAGCTCAGAAAATATGGGTTTGGTAAAAATATATTCCAAATTATTTTTTTAAGTAGACTACTAAAGCTTTACAACAATAAGTTATTTCGTATCTCAAATAGTTGTAGAGATATGATCAGAATTGGAGATTTTCCTTTATCTAAAAGTCATTTTCATGGGAAAAAGAAAAATGCCCATTTGTTTGTAATGTTAAAGTGTCTAGATACAATATTTAATAAAAATCGTTATAGTGGATTTTGAGAAAATCGATTTGATCTCTTTTTGCTCTTCAGTAAACTACCCTTAATTTTAATGGCTAGATATCTAATTCCAAAAATCCCCTGGGGAAAACTTATGAAAATCCTAGTTACCAAGTTTGAGCTCACTCGGTAAAACTGTTTCGGCTCTAGTAAGAGATACAGACGGCAACCCAAAAACAATTTTTTCAGTTTCAAAGCGTCATAAAACGTCGATATTATTTTATCAAAATCTCTATCTCGATATTTTTGACGATCACATAACTTCTCTCTTCAAGACGTCGAGATAAACTAGAAATTGCTACGTTTAATATCGGGGCCATTCACGGCCTAACTGAAGTCATTTGAATCAGTAAGGGCACCTGCATTCGTGTAAAGAAGATATGGTAAAACCACAGTATTTGATTCAATGTGGAAAACCTCCAACCTCATACACCCAGCTTAGGTTTGAACCTCTACCTCCTCCTCACTTGCGATTCAGTCTCTTGCGAGCCCGAAGACAATGTAGGCCTATGTGTATGAAGTGTAAACCTTAAACAGCCTCAATATCTAATGGTTCAGCAATATTATACTTCAAGCAAGTACACGTGTTCTTTATTTCATTTGTTTTATACTGCTCAACACGTATTCTACCCGATTTTTTTTATATTCCAGAAAGTTTTGTGTTTCTCATTTTATATTGCCATATGCCCTATTTTTACATTCAAAGAGATTAAACTGGCTTTGTCGCATTGGGCTTCTTTCAAAAACAAAAAAAAAAGTTTGCAAGATACTTTATTTCTAACAGACGTTTGTTTGACAGTGGAATATTTAATATATTTATCTTTTAAAATGAATATCCAAATAAGCATAAGTATGCATATTTGTTATTTTATGCATGACAGCTACGTCTTGTGCTATAAAATGCAAACTGAAATACATTCTGGGAATGCCACTTTTAAATCTCTAAAATATTTGTTAACTTGAATAATATATTTTATATAAGCTCTACACATTTTTACAAGTATTTTTACTTATAGTGTATGTTTAATATAAATAAAACCTACACTCAAATTTTCATAGGAAGAACTTATATGACAGTTATACAAGTTTCTAAAGCTACCTTATAAATACGTCAGATCATGTGATCCGCAATTGTCACTTTAGATATATATTATCAAAACTTATAAAACAACACTAATAACATAGCTAGTTGTTGTCACTTTTAGCCGCAAAAAAAGTATGCATTTTCTAAAAAAGCCTTTCTATGAAAATTGTAACGTAAAAACCCTTAGCGTGATTCATATGTGATTGCAAACCAATGTTTTTATAAACAACGATGTAAGTTGAGCACCTTTGGTTGCGGGGGTCGGGGGGATCTTTGAAGTAATTTGTTATCCAATTCTACCTACGAAAAAAACTCTGTAGGTAGTTTTTCATCTTCATTTATTTGAGATATTCACCGTGCACTTTCTGAACCGACTTATTATATCAGGACACCACTTATAAACAAACTTAAATTTAGAACATACAGGCCCCCGGCCTTTAATTCATCACTGTAAAAGGGTAAACCCACATTTCACCAATGATAGATTTTTTGGCTGTGTCGGGAATTGAACCCAGGGCCCTCAACATAATAGACAGACAGGCTACCGATTGAGCTAAGGTGTCGGATTGTACTAGTAGTCAGGTGTTATAAGGCTTCAGACGCACAGTATTTTTGTATCGCCTGCGACAGAGATGTTAAGGTTAGAATCCCAGCTGGGTGAATTGAGAGTGATCTTTATAATGTGATCCGTCATCATTTATTTTCCAAACCCTATTCTCGTTAATGTAAGTGCACTTTATACAAACAACCATCCTTATCACTAACCCTTAAAGTAATTTATTAAAGAGACTGTCTTGAATATGCTTAGAAATATATTTGCTCCAAAAAGGGATTAAGATACTGGGCAGTGGGGAAGGTTACATAATGATGAGTTACATACCCTGTAATCATCACAAGACTTTGTTAGTACTGTATAATCAAGTCTCGTAGATTACGGTGGGAAGGACATGCAGCGTGAATGGGAGAATCTAGAACCGTGTTAAAGTTACTGACTGGCAAACTCAATGGTAAGAAACCATTGGATTGGGAAGACCTAGACGCAGATGGGAGGTTAACATTAGAATGAACCTGAAATAGATAGATTATTTTCATCCAGTCCTCCTAATTGCACCCTAACATATTTATTTGTTCATATAAAATTTGTTAGTAACTATTAAATTTTGCGTTGCAATGCATCATGTGTCAACATGTAGGTATGTATGTTAGCGTGTGAATGGCTGCCCCACTCAAACAGATTCTGCTCTTTGTTTTCGGTGAACATGTGACTCGAGCTTTTTGATAGTCACAGTTCTGAAGCTTCAAAGCCACACAATACACATTTATCTTAGAATCCTTTGTTGTGACCATAATATGTAAAAACAACATTATTTTATTGATTTTAAGTGGACCAGAGCTGTTTCTAACCATTTACTTTAATTTCAGAATTGCGACTTTGCGACTACGTCTTTGAAAACTATCTAATTTTACATTTTCATGATTTTGTCACTATATTAAAATTCAAAATATAAGATTATTGATCCTATATGGACATGAAAATACCCCTCAACTCCCCTTCGTGTCGACGTAAACCACATTCTGAAATATAAAAACCACTGTTAAACTAACGCGGAATTTCTGGACATCTGCAACGAGTGTCAACGCGTCGGTAGGTGGCTCTCTTAAGGTAAGAGTGTATGTTAATCGAGAACCGGTAAATGTTTATGTAGTTTTTATATGAACATTTTTTTTCCCATGATAAGTAAAGTATTGCCCCAGTAGAAACATGGCTTAATTTTCTTCATCACATGGTGACCTCATCAGTTCTTGAATATCTGTCAAGGGTGTCCTGGACTTAGAGGACAACTTTTTCTCTTCATTTGTCATCTAATGCCGCTATGCTCATGACAGATATTCAAGAACTGTTGCTATCAGCATGGGAGGAAAATTAAACTCTGTTTCTACTGGAGCAATATTTTATTTATTTTGGCCAAAAAATTATTCGCTATAATAACTGCAAAAATACTAACTCGCATTCCCAACACTCCAACCAGTAAAGTCTGAATCCTTTACAGAGTATGCCACGTTCGTCTTTTTTTTATATACTCCCTCCTCGTTTTCTTTCCGCCTCTTGTGGCCTTGACTTCCTTCTTACTCACTTTTCCACCCCCCACCCCCTCTATTTTAATACAGGCGCATGTCTGTAAAGCCCCTCATTTTCATTCATAGCACTCAAGCTGGAGTCTATCAAAAGGTGCACCTTGCCTACCCTCTTTAAAATTAACTTCCTTACTTCACTTCCTTTCTTATTTTTAATCTCGAAACCAGCACTTAAAGTCCTTCTGTGCGTTAGTTATTGTGTGGATACTCTTTTTAACAGGACTATGCTTTCCCGCATGCTAATTTGAGTCTCTCTCCTGGCTTATGAAATATTTAAAAACAAATGGCAGCAAAGTATAAACCGAAACTTAAGACTTATTTTTATCGTATTTAATAAGTAAAATCTCATTTGTTTTATAAACGGGGTTTTAATAAATAAATAATTAGGTCTTGTAACTCAAATGTTCTTGTCTACCCATGTTTAATTTGGGTTTATTTAACTACATATTTTAGTGGGAAATTAAATCATAACACGTTAACTATTTCTCGCACGGCACTTATGAATGGACATATCTGATAGTTAGAAAAAGTTACTAGATCTACTTTAACGTATTCATGCGTCAAGTCATGTGATCTGAAACTCTTACTTTAGAGTAGATATTATCAAAGATTAAAAATAACACAAATAAATAGTAAAATGTCATCAATATTGATAAAAGATGTTCTAAGTGTCCATTCGTATTTAAATCAAGGTAGGTACTGCATATCTTAACATTAATTCATTCGACAATTTTAATGTCCGGATTAAAAAAAAAAAATTCACGTCCAACGCGTTATATATATATTCTTTGGAGAAAGCGGCGAGAAAGAATATAACTATTTTCGCAATACTTTTTTGAGGGTGCTGGAAGGTGCTTTAATGGTGGTGAGGGTGGGGGAAGGGGGGAAGATACTTGAGAAATGCCCCGATTATTCCGGGCGATTAGTTTCCAATGTCCCGGGTGATAATACCTACCTCCCGTGAACTGTAATGCCTTTTTCTCCGCACACCATTCCTTCTTCTCTTTCATCCTTACAAGAGT
>CABFWB010000167.1:257083-295658 GCA_902151455.1 Timema bartmani | reverse complement strand
AATAATCCTTACGTAATTCAAAGACGGACCCTAAAGGGCTATTGACTGACAAACTTTTATCTGCCTTTCGTTTTGGGCGGTTTTGTTGGTTGGGATGGGATAGGTTGGTTAAGGAGAAAGGGGCCGGGGGGAAGAGGATAATCCGAAATAAAGTACATTTGAGTTTTCGTCCAATAACCGTTCCCTCTATTTAATTCAACATTTGGTCAAAGAGTGATAAATGATCAATTAAGATAACTGAAAGCATTTTGAAAGAAAGAGAAAGGAGGAGGATCGTGGCGGGGGTACGGGGGGTGGGGGTAAGAAGACCTGTTTCGTGATGTAGACTTTTATGGGGCCTCCTAAAACTTTTATAGGGATTAAAAGCATGGATGGCGTGGTGGTAGGTAAGGAGTGTGGTATCGGCCAGGGAAGGTTCGGAATAAGGTAGAAGGGGTGAGGGGAGGTTGTGGTAAGCCAGTAGGAAGACGAGGCGAGCGGAAAAGAAAGGGGAACGGGGAAGGGATGGGGGGGAGGAATACGTGATAAAACTGTATGATAGGAGACTTCAACCATAAAACGCGTGGGGATTTTTCTAAAGGGGAGATAGGTGTAGGAAGGGAGTAGTTTAGAGGTAGGCGCTAAGGAATAGAAAGGGAAAAAAAATGGGTCCAATTTATTTTAAAAATAAATTAAATTGAACTTAGTTACAAAGTTGAAAAAATACCGTTATTAACACTCTAAAGTCGCTTATACATTGCACGGAGCACGCTGCTATAATGTAGGATAGCGATATTTCAACTGTCAACTCTATGGAGGTATCACGACGTGCTTTCTGTGTTATTTGTTTACTTTTCATCGGCCTTTTTTTTATAGTGGTATACATGGAGTTGTAATAGTCTCGGAGAAAGGAGTTTATACTCTTTTGAAGTAAAACTGGGTAATTTAAAGTATCCGACACAAATTTAGAAACTTTTTTTTTTTAGCACTGCGTCTTTACAACCCGTCCGGGTTATCCTCATACGTACTAATTACACTAATGTGTTAGTTAAGATTGAAGAAGGTTTAGCTAAAAAAGGAGTGCACCCGCATTTGCTTGGAGAGTGAATGGTTAAATAATTTAGGAAAAAAACACCCTCAGTAAACCCAACCGGGATATGAAGCCCGATATCCCCGTCACCGGCAGTCCAGTCTATTGCGAGAGTGACGCAAATAGATTGTACTTATTTAACTGCTAAAAAACTATAGTACTCTTGAAGAACATATTTTATTTAACTAATATGAAGCTGTGGTAGGCCTCCTCTTTAAAAACATATTTTGCTTATAAATATGACTTTATAAAACCACAGTTTATTTAACTATTGTAAATATGTGATACTATTGAAAAACATTTTTTGTTGTATGTGATTGTATGGTGATAAAACTAGCACCATTCTCTCATGTAGGATTGCTAAATGGCGGAATGATCTAAATCTTCAAAATACGGTTTGTTTAAACTAACGTTTGACCTTTACTTTACGCTAGCAGAACTAGGTTTAAGCCAATGTTCTTTCCTCTAACCTGAAAGGATGAGCTTCTATATCTGACTAAATGCACTGGAGGTAAGTTTTCCCCTATCCTTTGCCAGTCAAGTTCTGTTTAGTTTACTTAAAATTCGCCCTCATTAGAATTTTTGTGTTCGTTTTAGTTCAAGCTTTATTTAAATGATAACATTTGAAACAAAACAACGAAATCAATTGCAATAAACTGCCATTCAAGTTTGTTAAACTAAAATGCAAATATATTTTTTTATCGTACTCCGACGAATCCAAATAAACGAAATGTACTCAATATTGGAAATTATTTCGGTCATTGATTGTACAAAATACATATCCTGAAAATGCAATCCCTCTTTACGGCTGATTTACCACCCTACTTTGGCAAACATATAATACAGAATGGTTTTAATACTTTCCATCCGTCCATAAATGTCATAACTCCGGACTGTAGCAACAAAAACCATACAGAGCTCTATAAAATGTTTTCGTTAAACCAGGTGAAAAATATTAATTTACGTGTACAGTTTCATAAAATGTCATCACTACCTCAATGTTAATTTTCCCCGAGTGTTTGTTTATATTTTATCTTACGGTCTTTTTTATTTTTACCACATGATATATTTACATACATTTATATTTTACATAACATAGTAGGCTATATCGAAGTGTTCTCGGCACTAGGAAAGGTCTGCAAGATTTTTTTAAAATATATAATATGGACAGTAAAATACAAATAATCTTTTTTTTATTAAAACAACTTTATTTTTGCCGGAAAAAGCATTAATATAATAACATTGCAGATATTTTATTCAAACTTACAAAAATAATTTATCAACTATTTTTATTAAATAGTGCCCCTCGGATATTGTGCTTAGGTTTAATATCGATACAATTTTTTAAAGTACACGAGTTTGGTGATTGATTACGGAAATTAATACAAAACTAGTTTCTATGACGCTACACTTGTACAAAAAATTAGTTAAAAGTTTAAACATTTTCCACTCCTAAAAGTTCAAAAATCCACATATTTTGGATGATCATTAAGACCTAAATGACTGGGAAATGTAAGGTAACATGAAGAGCAGAGAATGAATGGATTAATATAATTTAATAAAGGAGTCACAACCAGGGCTGTGGATTCGGAGTGTGTAACAATTTTGGGTGGGGTCGGAGCCGGTAAAAATGTACCGACTCTGACTTCAAAATAAAACTTTATAATATTATAGCAATAAATGGTAAATAAATCATTTTATATTTATATTTTTTAATTTTTGTGGGAGCAATATTTATAATTTTGATTTACAAATCTATTAAAATATAAATACATAGTGCCAAAGAAGCTTCCCATGAAGTAATTTATATTGGAGCATTTTACTGCAGTAAATTTGTTATTACTAATTAATATATTTAGACATTTCTGAAGGAATCGAAGTCGGACATTAGAAAAAGAGAGGAGTCTGAGTAGGAGTAAGTACTCCTGGTCACAAAACATTGAATAGACATTAGTATTTTTCTTCTCCCCTGTTGGTTTTCCTACTGCCGGCCAGCTCTGTCCGGTGACGTTATAAACCCACTTGGTTTCTGGAGTTAATGAAATCCTGCTAGACTATTCTAGCTCTTTAAGACACCCACATCGGTGGTCGCGTGAAATAAATGTCAGGACTATCTGGTATTGTTTCCAGCTAACGGGGAGGTTTGGTTTCGAACCCCGGCCTATTTATTGTATTGATGCTATTTCTCACGCCTCCGCCACCAAATGGTTTCCCACTTTTACTCCACGCAAGCTCTGATATATTTTCTCTGAATTATATCTTCCTCGTCCTTAATTTATTAACGTAACTAAATGCGTATATCACGGACGGGTGGTAAAACACAGTGGGGGGTATCTTTTAATTCAGACTAAACTCATTTAATAGTTTAGAGTCGGTTGAAACGATTTTGAACTATCTTTCAATTTTCTAAAATATTAATGATTGTTTGTACTACTAATTCGTTCACAGACCTGTGTGATGAACTGACCAGTCGAGTGTTTGTTGACGAGGCTATTTATGATCCACGTCCTACTACTCGTCCGCTCTACCCTCATACGTACAATAATGAGGCTAGGAATGAGCAGGGTATAATTCAGATAAAATGTACTCGCATTTGTATTTAAGGTGAGTGGAAAAAATTCAAGAGGGGGATACGTATCAGTTAATTCGAGCTACTTTAGAACCTCGACTTCTTCGTGACCGGAATACCATACTATTCGGGAATTACGCCTCTGACGTATCTTCCGATGCGGGTCTGAATGTGTTGTTCAAATTAATGCTCCGAGATTGTTGTGTAATGTAAAGAGCTTTACAGGTTTATTTGCAACAAATAATTGTTGACCAATAAACTAAAGAGTACTTACTATTCAAATGTCCCACGCAAATAACGGTTTATTAGAATGGAACTTAAAACGCTTTGAATATTCAAATTATTAAAGCGCTAAACGACCATTAACTAAACAAGTAAGCTAATTACTTGTGCGGAAATTATTGGATTTGTTTTCAAATTAATAAGCGATTATAAAAATAGGAACGTTCGTTTGTTTGACAATCTAATTAAAATCATCAGAGATTATAATAAACCTGTATTTTTCACTTACTTTGCATACATGTATGCTCACTTTTGACACATGTTGACTTTGTACTCACATGTGCTTACTTTATGTGCATGTATGCTTACTTTGTTATAATTTATCACTGTACACATGCATAGTATTATTTTGGATATGAGCTGATTCATTTTGTGGGTTTATACCTACTTTGAACACGCTTAAAGCTTTCACAATTCCCGCCATTTTATATAGGTCTTTAATATTTTATTTGCCATGGTTCATTAATGATAATTAAAAACAAATATTTCTACTTCCAACATTAACGTATAGCCCGAACGGGTAGTAAAACGCAGTGATAAATAAATAAATAAAATAAAAACACTTCCAACATTTAGAAGATTCATTAACCCTAGTTAATTTAAATATTTGTTCCCACTTTGTTTGTATGGTTGAATTAATTAATCATGTGCGTGCACCTAATTTCACGTTGCATCTCTTAGGGCCAGTTTCATAGATTGAGTACGCCTCAAGTGCGGTGCCACACTTAACACAGGACCACACCTACCTAAAGTCGAATGGAATGAGCTAGTTTCGCATATAAAACTGGCCCATTTCATTTTGATCTAGGTATGTGTCGTCCTGTATTTAGTGTTGCCCCACAATTAAGGCGTACTCAATCTGACTATGAAACTTGCTCTAAGGGCACAGCCATACTTGTGACCTGGTCGCCGCGACAAAAACATAACGACCCGGTCGCCAGAACGTCGAGCAATGCCATTTATTTGAGAGACCCAAAGCCGCTCACGTTTGCGACCAAATCGCTGTCGATAGGCAGGTTGTCGCCTAGTATGGTCACCTGCAAGTTAAACAAGAATTTGCGTCCTGGGATCATGGTTGAAGCGTTTTTGTCGCGGCGACCAGATAGCAAGTATGGCCGTAGCCTTTTGCTGATAATTTCATAACTTAGCATACGCTTTATTTTTCGTACCGACTGTCTCCAATCTGCTCATAGAAATGTATTGACTAGAATATTCAAAACATTCAGTTCGTAGACCAACTACAAGGTGGGGAAGAGAGTGTTAACACATTTATTAACACTATATCTTTACTATTTTGGCTAATAAACACTTCAAATTAAACTTAAAATATCAACAAACTGTTTAAAATTTTCTACATATCCTTGATTTTTTTTAAATCAACGTCCTTAAGATGGCCACCATTATATGCACTACATATTTGAATGCGCTCCTTGAAACTTGACATGACTTTGTGCAATGTTTCTTGTTGAATTGCTTCAACTTTCACCACAATTATTTATCTACGCACCACAAGAAAAAGTCTGAAGCTGTTAAATCTGGTGAGCGCAGTGACTCGGCGATGTCCTGATATCGTGAGATGAGGTGCAGAGGAAACATTTTGCGATGCACTTCCAGTGATGTTCGGGCTGTGTCTTGCTGGAACCACGGGTTGTTGGTATCCATGCCAATACGCTGCAGTTCAGGGGTAAGAAAGGTTGAACATCAATGTAGGCACTTGGCAAAATGTTTACTTGGCACCTCGTTTCACGATTTGGGGGACATCGCCTGGCCACCACGCCCACCAGATTTAACAGCTTCAGACTTTATCTTGTGCTGCATAGAGAAAGAATTGTGCTGTAAGTTGAAGCAATTCACCAAGAAACATTGCACAAAGCCATGTCAAGTTTCAAGGAGCGCATACAAATATGTATTTCATATGATGGTGGCCATCTTAAGAACACTGTTTAACATTTTTTTAAAGGTATGTAGACAATTTTCAATCTATTGTGGTTATTTAAAGTTTAATTTGAACCATTTAGTGATTAAAATAGTAGAGTTATTGTAATATTAAATGTGCCAACACTTTCTGCCCCACCCTGTATATGCGCAATTAGTTATGAACAAACAAGTGATGTTTGGTTTGTATGAGGAATCTAAATGCGCTAGAAGGGTCCTCCTGGCTTTGATCCTTGCCCGGAGATCATGAATGCTTAATGCAGTGCTGGTGATAACCCGTAATTGCATCGAATGTAAAGGGCAACTAAGTGACGTAAAGTCCGGACACGGGGTTGACAGGGTGTATTGCTCTGTGGAGCGTACATAGGCATACATATTTGGGCTCTCTATTTATTACTGTCGCTCTCCTGAATAATTTGACAAAGGAGGGTGTCACGTTATACTCTCTAACATATCAATAATGAATGTTGATTTTATAAAAAAACATTCCAAGTTAATTAGTAATAAGATTCGTTTATAAATCTTACTAAATATATTACTTGAGCAATAATTGTTGTGTACAAATTATTAAAACAAATAGGCTATAAATGTGGTGTAAATTCTTTTAACACTATCTCAATTTTAAAATAAAATAATATATTGTAAAGTCATTTTACTTGGGCCTTCTTATTTTCTGTAAATCCTAATATTTTTCATTTATATTTCGCCTAAGTTTAATGGATTCCATAATCTTTGGATGTCTTTTATTCGGATGAAGAAACGATCTATTCTTTAAGTGGTGATTCTTTCGGATTCTAGTATTTTCATTCTATAAACCCATGTTAATTTTTTAATTTGTTCACTCCATATAGTTTTAAAATTATATTTCAGTGACATTATTGTTTGTTGAATGGGCTACCTAGCAATCTCTTGTTTGGTTGGAAGATACATATAGATTTTTATTACTCTTTGGATGATTTAGAACTATTTTGAATATGTTCTGGAATAAAGTAATTTAGCATATATTTTAAAAATAAAATTAGGGACTTCTGTTTTTTCTCTAAATGGCTAGGATGGAATCCTAAATCATTTAAGTTTTAAATACCTTAAAACAGGGTAACATTTGAGTTTTAGCTTTTTAAAGTGATTTAAAACGGAGGCCTTGTCCTCAAGTGATAAAGCTATCATATTTCTAATGTGCATTTCAAGTTATTTTGCTTACCATGAAGAAAGTATTAAATAGAGTTTATCTTTCTCCATTGGTGAAATCAGCTCAATTCATCATTAATCATTAGGGCATTTTGAATCATTTCAAACTTTAACTAAACCAATAAAAAGTACATTTTGTGAGCTGTCTAAAGCAACGTAGAGTTTCAATCCCAGATGCATGGAAAAATGGGAATTCCTCTTGGAAAACATAGGGAATTCGGTAATAATAAAATAGTGGCAACCTTGGAAACATTTAAAATAAAGTGCATAAAACTTGTAAGGTTATAAATTAGCTTCTTTTTTATATTTGTTATGCAGTGAAGGTTTTAGTTTTCATCCCAAAAGTTCGTGTTTGAAGTATGTTTTGAGTGCAACTTATGTTCACTGGCTGTGTCCTCCCTGACGTAATAATCCTCCAACCAGTATTATAAAAGTTCCAAGTTTAGAGATTTTGTATTACAATTAAAATTATTCAGAATTGTATCATTAGGCCTTTAGCACGGAATCTAATAATAGTAAAAGGAAAACAAGGCGGGAGGGTGGATAAGAGCGCGACTTGACAAGTTTTAATGAGCAATAATATTTTTACGAAAAAAAAAGAATTTCGATGGTTTAAATTGTATTCATTTTGTCACAACTTTTGTGACACTTATTCTAATATACTTGCATTACATTTAAACTGAAGAATAGTGGATGTTAAGTATTTAAGATACTTTGTGTCACAATAGTCGTTCACTACATGAACCTTTTGGTTATATAAGCTCATGACTAATAAACTAAACTCAATTTTATAGCAGTCACAACTCTCTCTATCCCTCAACCACTAATTCAACACTGTGAAAAGGGAATCCCTCCATTTCGTCAATGATACATACCTATTTTGGCCAGTCGGGTAATATAACCCGGAACTCGTAATTCAGTAGACAGACATGCTATATCGACTGAGTTAAGGAATCGAACAAAACATCATTAAAATAAGTCAAGAAAATATTTTTCATATTTTAAATACAATATATATAATTGAGAAAATGGGAAATATTAGTGGTGTACAATATAGAAAACAGATAAATTGAATATTATAAAAGACAATTGTAAATTCAATATAGATTTACTAACAAAACACTGTAAAAAGTTTGAAAGATTTGGTGACTTAAACTTAACCGTTTCCTGTATTGTACACCCCTCATATTTCTCTTTTTTCAATTAGGTTTTATCTATCATATATTTAAAAAACTTATTTATATTTACTTGACTTATCAACACGTCGTTCCTTACTAAAAATGTATAATATTTATAAAAATTATTATTATTATATTTCATATTAAACATCCACAACGGTAGACATGCGATGCGGACAAAAGTTTGACATTTCGTGTTGTATTGTTTGCCTTTGTTAGGGTTATTGGGGTTCGAATCTCAGTGGGGTGTACTGAGGCTTTTTTTATAAATGGTTTACCACTCTCTCGTTATAGGTACATGCTTGTCTTTTAATGTATTCCTTTTTTGCTGCCGTTACCCCTTTTAGTAAAAAATCTGAATGACCCGGGCGGGGAGTAAGTTAAAGTGAGATTTCTTTTTTCATTTTCGGGGACAGCCATTTGAAAATCACTGAGGGAAACCGAAGAGGGTATTTAAGGGCTTTATGTCGCATTTCAATTTCAGCACTTATTGAGTCTTAATATATTGCCAGATAAGCAATGAAAAGACCAAGGGCGAACCTATTTTGAGCTGTGCTTAGGGAATCCGCTGGCCTTAATCCGGCGCTGTAGCTACCATTTAAAATTGATATAATACACCCTATAGTCATGATTTTTTAAAATAATTCTCGTGTTCTAAGACATTTTAATTATTTAAAGTATATGAGATAAGTCACATATATAATTAAAAGTAATAAGATACGGCACATGAAAGTATTGAACTAGTCTACTCCCAATTGGAGCCAAAAGAAACAAAGTTTAAATGGGTGAGAAATACTTTTACGTTGATGTGTACTGTTACCAGATTGAACATATTTTAACACCACGTCTTACTACCCGTTCGGGCTATAAGCTTTTATAATAATGACGTAAATCGGTTAGGGATGAGGAGGGGTTAAATTTAGATGAAGTGTACCCGCATTCGCGTGGAGAAAGAGAGTGAGAAACAATTTGGGGGAAACCATCCTCAGTACATTCGACCAGGATCAAACCGTGATTCCGCTGTCGTTGGCAGTCTAGTTTATTGTGAGAGTAATGCCATATACCATGCAGCCACCGACGCTGGTGATTGTACATTTTAACTTTTAAGTAAAGGAGTTGATTAAAACGATTTTTATTTAATTCATATGTATATTTCAAATGGTATTAAGTTACTTAATAAATTGTAGACAAACTAAGTTCCCTTCATTGTTCTAATTTCTAGGCCTAGTGCCGAAAATGGCAGACGGAAGATCACCTTAGAGGAGAGGTCGCCAAACTGTCGAGCGTGAGCTACCGGGAGCTCACAGTGACATTTTCGGTAGCTAGCGCACGCGCGCACACACACACACACACACACACACACAATTTAATTTTTCAAAATAACTTACTGTTGTAGAGTGTTGCTTCAAGTGTAGGATATGTGACCTCTTGTCTGGAAGGAAAATGATCCAGCTTTGGTTACTGTTGCTCTCCAAGTAAAGGCGTTCTTCTGCTTTACCGATCTGTGTGTCATCGTGTTCAGTTAAAGGTGGTAATAAAAGAATAGAAGTAGGCTTACAGAAATACATTTTGACAACTGCAATCGGATAAGAGTGAAAATGTATTCACAGTTTAAAAAAAATTGTTGATGAAAGTGTATGCCATGTTTTTCGGTAAGCTACACATTGTGTTAAAAATATGTATATTTGATTACAATTTTGTTTAAAATGGATGCATCTAGTGTTTTCTTGTATTTAAAAAAATGCATTTTAGTACAATACGTACAAACATTTTTAACGCTACAGTATTTCCATTAAAATTACAAATCCAAGCCACAGGGCCTACCCCCCAATTGAACAAAGGTGTGCTTGCAAACCTTCTTGACATTCTATAATAGTCAATACGTAATATAATGCAGCAAGTTTTAAATCCGTTAGCTCGTGACACAATCTAACAAATTGAAAGCAGCTCCCATACTCGATGAGTTTGGCGATCCCACGGAGAACCACTGTATATATTTTCACTTCGTAAAGGGGATATTCTGTTGTATACAACGAACTAGAATGTTATCGGAACACAGACGAATCTAATGGTGAAGGAGCGTTTCGTGACTTGACAATGGAAAGCTGGTTGTTGTTACATTGTTTTTCCGTTGTGGTCACGACGGTATTGAAGAACGGCTTGCATTTAGTGACGCCAATTATTTCTACTCTTATTTTTTTTCAGAATCGTATCTCTACATTAACAAATACGCGTCATTATTTATAAAAAAAAAACTCCTGATTGGTAACTAAGGAGAACCGATTTTCCATTCTCGATGGTTCCACGATTTTACAACTGAAATGAAATATGGTTATCGTAAAATATGTCATCAAAAATACAACTTCAGCTTAAAACTAATATTTCGAGGCTCCAATTTTTTTATACTCATATTAGTACCCTTTCAGTTAATGCATGCATATATATCTATATAAATATATATATGTATATATATTAATAAATTACAGTTGTAGGTATGAGGAATGTAAAGATTAGAGGAAATTGGCTCACACTCTCATCATTCACAGTGCCAGTTGGTGTCATTCTAACTATCTATAATGGTTTTTATTAATAATATTTTCTATTTATGGGAATGAATATAATTGTGTCGCCATGGGAAGATACTTATTCGATAATAGGTCTACTTTCATTTTTTTTAAATACCTCTGCGTCTCCTACTACCAGATTGGACTATACGCATATTAATCACTCAAATACCTGCTTCAGTGGCCGAATGGCTTAAGGCGTTACTCTCGTGTTATACTGGCTTGCTGATGATGGGGAGACCGGGGTTTGAATCTAGGTCGGGTCTACTGAGGGTGGCTTTTCCTAATTGGTTTCCCACGCTCCTTCCACGTAAATGCGGGTACATTACTCTAGAATGTTTCCTTCATCATACCTAGCTAAGTAGTGCAATTGTCATAAATGCGTAGAACCTGAAACGGTAGTAAGACGCGGTGATGGTAAAAAAAAACTTAAGCCTACTCATGAAGTAAGGTTGGGAAAGGTATGATTAGGAGGGAATGTACCAACATTTGCATGGAAACTATTTAAAACTATTTATAAACTATAAAAAAACTATTTAAGAATTTGCGTACTAAGCCAAAGGTCCCAGGTTCGATTCCCGTGTCCAGGTGTCATTTATCAATTTCCAGAATATGATATCTAGATGCGATTAAATCCTCACTTAAACAAATATAATAGCTTTGGCTATTTGATTCTTATTTAAGAAAAAGCATCCTCACTACACCCGGATGGGATTTGAACCTTGACCTCTTATTTACGGGAAAAGCGGACTAGATGAGCCTGGTATTTATTCCGCATATCCACTGATGCGGGAGTCTACTTTTACGTTCATGCACAAAGTCTTCAAGTGTTCTACACCGACGTGGATTCACGGGGTGTGGGGGGTCAAAGGGTCAGTTGTTTTTATCTTTTTACTCGCTGACACCTCTTAGGCCGGGTCCACACGTGCGTTATTCGTCCACGTTTATTCATTGTTCGATATGACTAACTCAAGTGTGGAAAAAATATTCGTTTACATGTGCGAATATTTGTCGTGCATAGTGAGTAACGAACATTGTTCCTCATATATACGGAAGACTACCTAACATCAAAGAAGACTAATAATCACCTGAGAGCAGTACATTCACGAATAGCGAATATAGAGTATGTGTGGACAGCAGTAGCGGCGGAACTGTGGGTGAATCAGCCTCCCTGGAAATAATTTGCCCCTCCCTAGAATAAATTCCCCCCTAGATGTATTACGCATGTCATTTTTAAGAATTTGCAGGCGAGGACCACCCCAAATAGCCTATTTTCTGAAATAATTAAAATTTCAAAATTTTGTCGGTGGAAGACCACTTCAAAGATTATCTTCTAGGGCTATCTAATTATGTAAGAAATTAGGGTGAAGATCACTCTAAATAGCTTCGAGTGGGCATCCAAATTTCAAAAATTTCTGGGTGAGGAAAACTTTAAATGGCTTATAAAAGAAAATAATTTTTAAAAATAATCAAGGTTTAGACTACTCATAGATATAGAGTGAACCATTAAAAAAAAAAATTGAAGGAGGACCACTCTAAATAGTTTATAAAAACTATCTGACTATAAAAAAATTGGAGAACATGACCACGGTTTAAAACATACTTAATATCAAATATGAATGAGAAACTATTAAATGTCTTTAAAAAGAAATCTAACATTGTAAGTAATTGTTATTTATAATTATGACCCCCCTATGAAAATGATCTGGATCCGTTCCTGGTTCTACAGGAATATTTTTTTGCATCTGTATTCACAAGCTTAAGCCCATAGTATTGAAACAAAGCATTTATTTTAGATATAGTTTTCAGTTAATGATAAATATAATCTAATCTAACCGTTTAATCCTATGATCAAACATTAATTTCATTCTACGAGCCTATTTATTCGGTTAGATAATTTATATTGACCCTTTTAATTAGTCTACTCAATCCACTCTATTAGTTCAATGTGTACTTTTATAAGTGAAGCCTCACGAATTTTCAAACAAACAACTTGTTTTAGTTGTAAAAATGTTGCCCCGAGTGGTTGAATAAGGAGTTTGATAGCGGGAAGCGGAGCTATTTAGCTGGTTTTATCAGTAATGTCGTGTAATATAGTGCATACAGCATATAGCTGGTGCTGCCAGTTATTCCGTTTAACAAAACAGCTATTTAGATGTAGCTATCAGAAATTCCGTTTTCTCCCCAGATTTCTCCACCATCCAAATATGTTAACTAGCACCGGGCAATGGTATGCAAATGCTAATGTGCAGTCGCACATGCCTTGATACAAGTGCCGTTACACCTGTGTGTCGCAACTTGAGCGGAATACCGTGTCCAATATATCGCGTGTCAATCAAGTATTCAATCTCTGTTCTTTCATACGTTTCCAGGGCAACGCTTTCCATCCTTCACCATTCTGTAAAAACTCTCTCGTAAAAATAGCCGAGCCTCGTAAATACCTTCCTCTAAAAACAATTTCCAAGAATTTACTTCGTTATGTAATTAATATAAAATTGGTTTTCTAACGTGTGTATGAGTAAAAATTAACATAATCTATAAATATATTATATTTTCTAATTCCTATAGATTTACGTTACTCTAGAAAAGAAATATTGTATTTAGATACATTATTTAAAAATGATTAATTTTTCTCACTAGAATTATTTATTAAATATTAATGTTCAGCATATGAAGATAAAATATAGACTATTGTGGACACCCCTGTGTATGTTAACTTGTACATAAATGATATCATACAGCAAGGCCTATAATACTAAATTTGGTTGAAATTATTATTTTTAATTTCTAATGTACTTTTGAGCGCCTTTTGTTGTATTTCAAAAGTATTTTATACTAGTTTCAAATAGGGCTATATATATTTATGGTCTCTGACCCAGAATAACAGCATCCTACTTTTTTAACTGTCCTCTTACACGCACTCGTGGGCACATGGTTTAAAATCCCAAGGTAATTTAGTCTATTTTGCCAGTAACGAGAAGGTTGGGGTTCGAATCCCGGATGGGTATACTGAGGTTGGCTTCTACTAAATGGTGTGCCATCCCTCCACGCATGTATAGATATATTTCCTCTAAAATGCTACCTCCGTCATCCCAACCTTATTCATGTAATTAATAGGCTATATGTGCGTGTATCCCTAAAAGGTAGTAAAACGCGATGAAAAGATCCAAAATCTAACGCCTTATATTATTATGTTAACACCGAGTATTCCTGAAGTTGTAACCCCTTCCCTCCACTACAACACCTTAAAATATTGGCTCAAATATATTAAATCTATAAACTTAATGCATCCTGGTGGGTTCCTGTGTGTGTTTCAAGCTTGATAATTTTTTAGTACCCTGTTTTACTACTCTTTCTGGTTAAAGGCTACTACGCTTATTTATGTACTAATTACGCTAATGGTTTTAGGAATTAGGAATGTTACATTTAGATGAAGTCCACCTTCATTCGCGTGGAGGGTGAGTGGAAAACAATTTTAGAAATACCATCCGACTGAGATTCGAACCTCGATCTCCCCGTCATCGGCAGTCTAGTCTACTGCGAGAGTAGCGCGTTAGACCACGTGGCCACCGAAGCGTGTGTTTCAATAATTAACTTACAAGCTGTAAAGAGACACACAATCTTATCATTAGTTATTTCCTATAGCTTTGTCATCAGTATGGTGGAAACATTGCAATCTCTAACACGAATATCTGATTGCCAAACCCTTCCTTCACCTCTGACAAGACGTGTATTAATCACAACTTGTGAATGTGTGGAATGCCAGGCCTACACCGTGGTTCGGATCCCATGTTAAACTGTAGGTCCTCCATTTCATCTCACAATCACCCTACCATTGCACATTAGCGTAAGTGCGTATAACCCGGATGGGTAGTAAGACGCGGTGCTAGTAATAGTAATAATAATCTAACACGAATAAACCAAGTTTCAGAGACTACACTAATCTTCGATAGTTTATCTGAAACTATTTATCCTTTAATAATTATGTTGCCGTCTTTTGTTTGAAACAGTTATTGTAGCTTTATCAAATTTTCGAAGTGAGGTTTAAAAATGCAAACATTTAATGATTAGTGGTATAGATAAAATTTCACACAAATACATTTTAATTCGTGTGTCGAAGACCCAAAAATGATCCCACGAAATCAGTCTGTCGGTCTTGGCGAGACGAGGTCGCCAGAGTGCATGCCATTATTTATTTATCTAGGGCAGGCTGATGGTAATTAGTTTTGATTACCGTCTCTTGTGTTAGTATTCTGGGAGAGTCATGTGACTGGGATACTTTTAGAAAGGATTTTAAACTATTTATTTTAAATTTAATTACCCGCCTCGATGGCGTAGCTAGCTAACGCGCTAGTTTCGTGTTGACCTAGACTGTCGAGGATGGAGAGATCGAGGTTCGAATCTCGCTTGGCTGAACTGAAAGTGGTTTCTCGTAAATGGTTTTCCATTTTCCCTCCACGCAAATGTGGGTTCACTTCCTCTATATCCAACCTTACCAATTCCTAACCCATTAGCGTAATTGGTGCCTAATCGTATAGCCCGAACGGGTAGTAAGACGTGGTGCAAAGTATTATTTAAATTGAACTATTCACCGCGTCTCACTGCCCGTTCAAGCTTATCAAGGCTACTAATTACACTAATGGGCTAAATATAGGAAATATTAAAATAGTAAGTGTATCCACATTTGTGTGGTGGGATAGTGAAAAATCATTTAGGAAACACCTCTTGAGTACACTCGACCTGGACTCGAACCCTAATCTTTCCATCATGAATATTCCATTCTATTACGAGAGTGATACCTACCATTCGACTACAGAAACGGATTTCTCCGCTAGTAAATTGATGGTATCTTAAAGTTTATATCAATTTGAAATAGGTTAGTGTTTTATTTTGAATCTTATAAAAGCCCTTCTGCTCCTTTTTTCTTTTTAAAAAATCAACGCTACTTCGCTTATGTGGGTGAGTGTCATGTCGTTAACGGGTAAACTAGCGTCTCGACGCCACTAATGCGCCCATTTCCTCGACAGGCGCAGGAGTCGGGTGGACGCCGCCTCTGAACGAGTTCATCCGCCACTACGAGCCCGCGCCCTACGACCGGGACGCGCTGGCGACGCACCACAGACGCCTCAGAAGAGACGTCTCCTCGCCGCCCCCGCCAACGCCTCTAAGACTCCATTTCGCCGCTCATAACAGGTTAGTGTCTGCGTCTTATTTCTCTCTTGGCGCGGTGGCGAATTCACGCTACCAGCAATGCATGTTTCCTGACCCCGTGTCTAAGTGGTTAATGGGTGTAGTAGTTTAATGGTCTTTAATAAATACGTTTTTGTTGGAAAATTATTTGTTCCCTCTTCAATAACAAACTTTCACTCGCTTAGGTGATCGAATGGTCTAAGGCATCACTTTTGCAGTAGACTGGACTTCCGATGATGGGGAGATCGGTGTTCCAATCTAAATAGTTGTCCACTATCCCCCACACAAATGTGACTACACTTGCTCTAAAATCACCTTACTCATCCCTAACACATTAGCGTAGTTAATACTTATGAATGACTATAACTCGAACGGGTACAAGGTGCGTTGCAAAAAATAAATAAATTAATAAACATTAATGGGGACTTTCCTTAACATTTTCATTGAATAAAAACTACTTAATTAAGGTGAGTGTTGGGAACTCTAAAAAAAGGGGAGTGTTTTTTGCAGTTTTATATAATAACTTTTTTTGACCCAAGTAAATAAAATATTTCTCCATTAGAAACATAGTTTAATTTTCTTCACATGGTAATATCAACAATTCTTGAATATCTGTTAAGGATATCTTTTAATCTAACGTCAACTTTTTCTCTTCATTAAAAAAGTTTCTTATCTGCCGCTATCCTCATGACATCTAGAACGCTAGTGAAAATACTGGAATATTTGTAGATTTTGGACACTTAACTCTGAAAACATAAATTAATGGGTCTTTGGATTGATGAAAAAGTGAACCTAAATATTAAGTACGCTGATTCAAACATGTATTGGCCCTAAACAAAGGTGGTTAAATGTGAAGGGATAGGACATGTATTTCCCCATCAATATTAAATCATACCGTTTTGAACATAAGTTACATGACCTTATACTAGTCGAGTTAATTAAAACTGAAATTTGATTACTCTTTTCTCCAATCTAAGCTGCCCTGAAAAAAAAAGGGGGAAATTCCTTCTGGAAAACGCAGGGAATCAGGTAGTAAGAAAATAATGGCAACCCTGTTCATTCAATGTTGGTGGTCAGAAGTGGGCTTCTTCTATTAAAAATCAGGGCTTACATCTGTTTCTCTCCAAGATGTCTGCTTTAAATTTATATTTTTTTTAAAAAAGTAGCAAATATTTGAATTCGTATGGTGCAAGCCTCGAAAGATGTGCGACAACATAGTGTGTCAGTAAGAATTATGTGCCTACCTATTGTTGTATCATATTCCGCGCTCCACCCCGCTACTAATGACCAGATAGCCGCTCCACCTGCAGCTTTTTCCAGTCTCCCCTTTTCTACACCCTCCCCTCAAACCTTTATATTGATGAACTAATTTGTGTTTCGTCCGCGTCGTTAACTGTTATTAATGTTATTTTTCAACGGTAAATTTTTACCTTCCGGAACTCCCTACCCCCACCCTTTGCGGGATACAGAAATAGGTGAAGCCCTCCATTGATCGGCCGTCCTTTTGTTGGTAAGCCACGGTAATATGCTGTGTTGAATATGAGCCGCTTTGTTCAAGACACGAACATCTACATTCACTATTTTATATTGCAGCGACGTGAAAATAATCGCTAGGAACAAAAAATTTTATTTTTAGAAAAGTAGCCATCTTTATAAAAAAAAATCTATTTATAATGTTTAAAGCCATGATCATTAAAGATAAATTAGATAGGTTGTTTGAATAAAGTGCACACGCATTAGCGTGGGGAAGGGATGGGAAAACTACAGTGATAAGTCATAAGAGGAAAACTACCACCCTCCGACGTACACGGCCGAGATTCGAATCTCAACCTCCCATTTTTTGGCCAATACTAAAAACCAGTGGTATTCAGTTTGGGATAAGCTTACTCCAGGGGATATGTGAAGACATCTTAGGTAAAATTGTATATGTATAGTTATTTATAATTTAAAACTTATTATTTAATACATTATTTTGGATGTAATTTATTTTAGATGTAGAGTATAGAATATAACTTTTACTTTGCATAAACTTTTTTTGGGTACAAAGTTGAATAGAAATTATATCTGAGGGGTAAGTAAATAAAAAATTTTTTAATACCATTGGTTTAAACTATAGGTAACACTATTCCAATCATGCGTAGTCTAGTTTTCTTATGTTATTATAAATAACAAACTAGATTAATAAATATTGAAAAATGGTCCGCTTACGGTCAAAATAATTAACCGAAATTATAAGAAATCCAAGTTTGATTACGGGAGCTGTTGATAAATACAGTTTACTGTTTGTATATGAGGTCATCCTGCTATTCAATTAGTAAACACACATCCCAAGACTTTTAATTTTATTACAAGTGCTCTACTGGGTTATTTAGTTTAATTTATGACCTTGTTTGGTGGCTACATAGTCTAAGACGGGTGTCTTCAACCTTTTTATATCCAAGGGCCAAATCTTCTGTCTCTTGTTGGCTCGCGGGCCGCAATACTCTACCGACAATATTAGGATTGAACACTTACTATATTCTTTTGGCACATAGAGCGTCTCGGCGGTGATGAGTGAACGCGAACACCCCCGACTATGTTTGAACGCACCCTAAATAGACTCACTCCCTTGTTTACTAGAGTAGTCATTTGCCGGTTTCAGGTAAACTTGGATAATTGTATATTTGAATAATTTAACTTCTGGTCCACAGGATAGGCCATCGTGGCGCTTTATGGAACTACTAGTTCACTCTACCTGGACAGATAATGATTCCCTTCCCTCCCTTTCTCTACGCCTCCCGGTTCTGGCCTTGACTGCGCCACTGTACAGTAAAGGTTATCCCTGCTGTTTTAAAATCGAAGTATTTGACGTGCCCTTTTTAATATATTGTATCAATACACAACTTACAAACTATCATCACCAAGGAAAAGTACGATTAATATTACACCACACCTGGCCGAAATGCCTAGATATTTACTTTCTTGGGTAGTGGGACAAACACATATAAAAGTAGTAGATATCTTTGTCAGAACTACCCGGTATTGAACCAGGGAACCCTCATACTCGTCCCTCCTGTCTCTGACGTGGAGACGCCACTGCATAACGAGTAGATTTCATGTTGTTACCCTAATTTGTTTAATGCTATTACCGCTTCAATACAATAATACAATAGTACCGAAAAGTGTATATTTTAATATACACTTATTTTAGTAGTAATGTTTTTATAAAAGGCCTTTTTTCTTACTAAAATCCTACTGAATTAGGATTCTATTAGGGAGGAGAAAGATCTTTCAGATGTCTCTTACTTTCAAAATCCTATCAAGCTATGTCCACTTAGCATTAAGTTCTGATTCATCATCGGAAATTCATAGTATTCCAACTTTTCCAAATAAAATATGTTACACTTTAAACAACACTTTCCGGAAAAATAGACAACAGTTTAAAAAAAAAATCCAAACTAATGAAACCCACACTCTTAATAATATAAATTGTGTTTTAAATATTAAGTTTGTACTAAATGTATACATACACGTCGCTGAACGCTCACATACGTTGACCTCTAGCTATAAATGAGCGGTTGATCCATTCTTGCATTTATTTGTTGATCACGTTTAGTTGCCCCTTTTCTATTGTTGGGGAAAGTTTTCAGAGTGGTTCTCTCAGTATTGTGTCGCCAAACAATGAATCGTCCCAGGCATGTGGAAAAAGAATTGTACCGGTACTTGCGAATTTAAAAAAAAATAATAACAAAAGAACACAGGTTCCAGGCGGAATAAAAGTCTTGTTGTCGTATGATTGTGTTAAATTGAAGATGCGTATCATTTAATCTATTAGAAGCCTGTATTTATTATTTTCTAAGAGAAAATAAATAAAAGGAGGATTTTAAGGGCTGAACAAAAAAAGTTTTCGCAAAAATATAAAAAGTTGTTCGGGTTTTAAAAAAGTTGACCTATTGAATTAAATTAAGTGACAAATGACAACTTGGAAGCAGGAACAAAACCCGGTACCTTTGGTTTTGCGTGATCTCAGGTTCGATTTCGGTGTACATCTTGCCATTATTCACTTAAATTAATTTGATTCAGCTATCAGGACTGGATCCTCTGGACAATCATAACATAAATTTGTAATATACCTACCTATACATGAATTTAAAAAATATATAAAATTACTTTATAGATAAAACACATTTTTCTATAACACAAGGCTCTGGTGTATTTGGGGTTGGTTTTACCACAGTGGGTTTTACTTCAGCTCTCTGGACGAATGCGGGTACATTTCCTTTAATGCCCACTCGCCTTGTAAAATATATTTTATGTTAAATAGTTTAATTTCGTTGATAGCAAGACATCTACCCGTTGTTTACACTTTTTTTACTTTATCATGTTATCAAGAGAAAGTGTTGTAGGACTTATCATGAACATTTTCAACCTCGAGATATTTATGAATCTTGACGTTTTATGTGTCCGAAATCAAAAAAGGATTTTACAATTCTGTCTGTTTCTGGCCACAGATTTTCAACGGTATGATGAATTTGTTTCGAACTTAATATATAGTTGTTATAGGGCAATACCTTGGACTTTGTTTTATTTTGACCCTAGCCCTCGAATTAAGGGTAGTTTTGTGATTAGTGCTTTTTTTTAATACAATATATTTTGAAACTGGCTCTAACGATTTTGTTTAAAATTGATATTTAGGGACCTCCCAAATAACATAGTAAACCTCATTTTTGGGTAAAAACTCGTTAAATGGTATTTTACTGATTTTTCGAAAATTCTAAATATTTTGAAAATAGCTCTAAAGATTGTGTTGAAACTGTTTATCTGGGGAATGTTGGACATTACAAATAAAACTGCATACTTGTTTTTTGGGGGAGAAATTAGTTTAAGGATACCTTTTTTACTGATGAATTTTTTTTTAGTTTGAATATTTTATAAAATGGCTCTAATAATTTGTTTCAAAATGGGTATCTGGTGAGTTTTTTATATTATAAATAATAATATATATTTTTTTAGTGATCATTTATAGTATTTTTACTGATATACTAACTACGCTAATGTGTTAGGGACGAGGCAGGTTGAATCTATAAAAATCGTGAACCCAATTTTTTTTTGGATCGAGAACGGAAAATCGTTTTGGAAAAACCACCCTCAACACACATCACCGGGATTCAAATCCCGATCTGCGCGTCATCGGAAGTTTAGTTAGTTACAAGAGTGACGCCTATACATCACTCAAATAAAAAATAATGAATAAGTTGAATTTGGAGATAATGCACCAACCTTTTCGTAAGAGAGGGACTGTGAAAACAACTTTTAAAATAACCTACCCCCCACCCTCAGTTCTCCCGACTGGTATCAGAACTGAAATCAAGAGCCTAGTACGCCGGACGAATGCTCTGGCACTGATATACCGCTGCCCGTTTTTTATTCACGTTCTGCCATTGTGTTAACCCAGCTAGGAAGAGCTAGGAGATGTTCAGCTCGTGAAAACCTTACAAGGGTAGGCTGTCTGTATAAATTATTTGGCCACATTCTTTAAAGTAAGTTTATTCCGTGACATCATGTTGTAAGGTCGTTTATTCACCCATACCTTCTACCCTCCTATCTTCTGCCTATTCCTCCTACCAAATGTTGGGGAAAGCAAGCAAGTAACTTTCCTATATTGCCGTCTAGTGAGCAGCCCGAAGCTGTGTTCTAGTCGTGCGGGGAAGTTTAGACACACACACGCACGCGCGCGCGCGCTGAAAGGAAGTTTGGGAAGACTGTCTTTTGTACTCGACTTTTCTGATATTGGTCTGCTCTTGTTACATGACCCCTCCTTACCTTATGTAGAACGAATCCAAGCGCCAAGTGATTCATTCCTTGTGGACAATATCGAAATGGTGAGCAGGTAGTGCTTTCTATTTGAGTAAGGCATTCATATTTGAATTAATAATTAAAAGGATATTTTATTGAGATGGTTGTTTTCAAGCTAGGGGTCAAGGCATTTTTCTGGTAAGGTCGCAATGATTATTAAAATTATAGTTTTATATTTACTTTTTAAAGTATATATATTGCGCGTCTGGGCTACATCATTCGTAGCCCAGTAGTGGAAAGATTAGCCAGCACTATTGTACCGTTGTCCAGAGAACGCCCGAATGTAATAATCCTACAGCCTTTCCGTGGAGGCGCTTTCCATGCCCCGATGAGTTGAGATAATGGTGATAATGAGTATGAGAGTGTGGAACCAGTAGAAACACTTAAACCTAATTTAAGCCTAACCAACCAAACCCTTTTCCTTACGGAAAAAATACCCAAGGTATCTGCCGGGAATCAAACCCGAGACCCCTAGGCTCGTAGCCAGGTGCACTGATCACTACACTATGGGGCCATCTACTTTTTAAAGTGATAAAATAACTATAGGAAGGTGCAACATTCTAATAGAAATGTAAGTGGTTAAAATTAACAAAACTGTCGAGTTAATGGTTAGGTTCCTTTTGGTTACTCAACTCTGACAGTTGCTTGATGACGTAGTTTTTCTTAACATTCTCGTATTAGGGTAAGTGGCGCTGCTATCATTACTTCCAAAATACCCACTGGGCTCGTTGATTCCTTTTAAGGCATCTTAGTCACATTCGTATGATCATTATATAATCAATTTATAGTAATTAAATAAAGCACACGGGCTTAGCTGACGATCGTTTGGTGTGTTGATGTTGAGGTAAGGATTCCAATTTCGGCTGGGAGTAGTGGGGGTGATTTTTCTCAAACTGTTCACCCCTTATCCCTCCACGCAAACAAAGATACATTTCCTCTAAAATCCACCTACCTCACTAGTATAATTAAATGTGGATATCCCAGAAAGGTAGTAAAATTAAGTTAAAATGAGGTTATGAAAGCTTGAAAGTTATCGAGGGGTCGCGATGGCCTCAAAAACAAAACTTGGGGCCAAACCCGACAAAACTTTGGAAACCACCGAGTTAACCATATAAGTTCTGTACTTCAATACAAATGCTAGTGCATGGCCGTAGAAAGATGAATATTAGGGGAGGATCTAACTGCCCCCTCCCCAAACGCCCTCTATGAATTGATTGACTCCTTTAATTGCGGGTCCCACATTCAAAAACTTAAAAATGGTTGTCAATCATACCAATTATTGGTTTGAAATTATACTAGGGCGTGTAACAAACTTATTGCTGATTTTTGTAGGAAGGAGGACTGGTAGTTACTAAGGTTATTAAAACAGTTTTAATATATTCATACATCAAGTCATGTTATATATAGCTGTCACTTATGATGGGTATTGTCAATACGTATAAAATAACACAAATAATACCGTAGCATGTTATTAAGGTTGGCAGAAAAGAAATATGTTTGCATTTGCTAAACTGTTCTTTAATCCAAAATCAGGGTATAGTAATGTCCTCTAATATACCATATTGTTTTTGATAATCAATGGTCACGCTTAATTTGGTAGGCCTATATTTAATATATTATTAGTAATCAATTGACCTATATCTACCTACACACACACCTCCCACACAAATATAATTGTATAAAAACAATATTATAATGAATCCCCGGCCCCCTAGAGTAATTAGCTTTCTACGCACTTGAATTATATTTATATATATATAATTAGCAGACGATCTCGCACGTCCATCTTAGACTTTACCTTAAACTATGAGTAATGAACTACGCCTAGCACTGGATGAATTCTGAATAGGTCAATGAGTGGTGCCCTTTCCCATGTTGAGGTGTCATTTATCATCTTTATAAGTTTTTTTTATCACCGCATCTTATTACCCGTTTGGATTGTTAGAATTGATTGTATTATAAGATAACTGCATTAGATGCAAATAAACCTTTACGTTATTCATCTACTCTGAAGCTAAACTAAAACTTCTGCATTTAAATTTGAGTAATCTAGTAAATTTGTATGTGACCTGTCAGATAAGGTTCCGTCGAGTCAGGCGTGTTAGCAGCTTGACTACTCGTATTGGTTCCAATTTTCGTAATTTCATGGCGTTTGGTGGTGTCATGCATAGCGGTGGTCTTATGTACCCAACCACACTTGTGAAACTGTAACTAACTTCACTATTTGGGTCGTGCGCGAAGCACCAAGGATACCAAGAACTGACGGAGGTGGACTAACCCGACCATGAAACCAACCACACGCCTTAACTGACTTAGCTCACTGGTCCAGTCTCCTAGAAGTAGTTCCATCATTATAGCATTGAGTTATAAAAACATAAGTTTACACTAGTTGAGAATATCTTAGCGCAAAATTGACTATTAATACAAATACTTATAGGGCCCCTACACGATCAGTCAGATTGTCAGTCCTAAGACTGACAGTCAGGCTATCAGTATGCATCAGTATTTACAACGAGACCGTACACGATCAGTCTTAGTATCATTATTTGTATCAGTCTCAGCTCCTACAGGCACCGTGCAACAACATGGATGATAAGAAAAAGACGTGTGCTGTCTGTTTGCTACTGAGACTGGAGGAAATACTGACGAGCGCGCGAACACGGTCAAACCTACTGTCAGTATTACTGTCAGTATTACAGTCAGTCTCTTCCACCACTTGCAAGACTGATGGACTGAGACTGATGTGATCAGAAAATTAGGACCGCATCAGTATTTTAGTCAGTCCGTCCATCATTCCATCAGTACTGCCCCTACACGATCAGTCAGACTGTCAGTATTAATTATTACTTTATTAATACCAACAGTCTGACTGTTTTTAAACATAAGTCGTAACATATTTGCTCAACCCAATTTTCATAGGAAGGATAGCTAGAAAAAATATTAGATTTACTTTAACGTATTTATATATTTGTCATGCTATCTGCAGATGTAACTTTTGATAGATATTATTATTATTATTATTATTATTATTATTATTATCATCATCATCATCATCATCATCATCATCATCATCATCATCATCATTATCATTAGCACCGCGTCTTACTAACCGTTCGGGTTATACGCACTTAAGCTAATCTGTAATGGTAGGGTGATTGTGTTATGAAATGGAGGACTTACAGTTTAACGTGGAATCCGAACCACGGTGGAGGCCTGGCATTCCTCACATTCACAAGTTGTGATTAATACACGTCTTGTCAAAGGTGAAGGAAGGGTTTGGCAATCCGATAAATTTTTGCCGGGACCGAGTATTGAATCCTGGACCCGATAGATATTACCAATACCTATAATATAACACTAATAAAATGATAACATTTTTATCAAACTTTATACCAGCTTCGGTGGCCGCATGGTCTGACCCGGGATCTTTGGCTTAGCGTATCAAAGCTCTACCAATGAGCTATCCAGGGATTGTCCCTTACTCAGGGTCATTCTTCTCATATTTTAAGACAGAGTCTGTGATGGACGTGTGAATATCATCGGCCACTAAGAACTATCATTGATATCACAGCCACCGATTGTGGCTTTATGCTGCCAACTATATAAATACATTGTCCATTCCAAGCGAATCAAGATGGAAGAAACCAGCTCATACAAATAACTATAGATGAAATGCAAATATTAGGGTAGGCCTTATGCATGATTACAGTTACGGAACTCAGCCTTATATGAATCATACTCGAATAATTTTTTTTATTTTTTAAAATAAGCCTAATATTTGTATGGTTAAATAAATATACCAAATAAATTTGGGTCATTGTTTGTACTCTGATTTTGTGTCAAAAATAATCACTTGTGAGCTGTCTTGCTGTTAAAATTTGAGATAAAATTAATCGAATTTTATTGTAAATCAATTGAATTAACCATATTAAAATTTGTAAAACCTTTTAAATCGCCGTCGAGGTCAAGGTCGTAGTTCGAATTTCGTCTTTGTTCACCGAGGATGGTTTTACACTTGTGATTTATTCTGTCCACGCTAGATTGGGTGTATCTCCTTCAAGTTACCTCTCTCATCCTTACTTAGATCAAGTTCAAACCCAGTACCCTTTTCTTGAAAATATATTAAAAAAAAAAGTTAAGTGTCTTGATATACATTTTCATCTAAGTGGAATATCTATATTCGGCCACGGGGGGACCGGGGGGCGGGGGAGGAGGATCGATCACCTTTAAAGTTGTAGAGCTGTATTCCGTCCTCGTATTGAAATGAAAAAGAGTCCCGTCCTTTCTTGGCGAGCGAAGAGCCATCGACCTTTCTCTTGACGTTACGCCCATGCAAACCAGTGTTGTCAAGTCACACCTCCACTGTCTAGGTGCAGTCATCGTGAGGTGTATGGGCATAGATGTATGAACTGATAGAAACATAGATTAATAGATGTATAGATACATATAAATAAAATATAATCGGATGGATAAATATATAGATATATGGAGAGGTAAATTGATGGATATATAAATAAAGGCCTATATATGATAGATAGTTGTATAGGAAGAAAGCTGATTGGACAGATAAATAGATACATAGATAATTGTATAGTTAGATGAATAGATAAATGGATATAAAAATGGTTATACATTTAGATGGATAAATGAGTAGATAACTGAATTTATTTTTATATGGCTGGCTTCATGGCTCTCGCTTTGATTGCGCAATAACTTTAATCAAGTTAGGTTTTTTCCTACCTCCGTCGGATTTTTTTCTCTTCTTCATATGATGGTTTAACACTCTCTCTCTCCAGGCATATGCTTGTGCATTGAATTGAAATGCACCCTTATCATGCTCTCTTAGATTAGATACATTTAGTGAATGATAAACATTACGGGTTCCGTTTCTTAAGATTGCTTTTTAAAAGTATTAAGGATTGGAACTTCCTGATAAAATAAGACTACAAACTATTCATAGGTAGTGTGTGCAGTTGGTATTTTAACTGGGGACCAGCGCTTTAGTTCTTCTCATGGTCATCAAATAGTTTATACTTATTTTCTGTTTCTGTGAAGGAATATTAATGAGTAAGCTAAATGGTAAGACCTAGGCTGCGTTATCGTTCTTGTTTGGACTCCAGAATTTGAATCATGGCCGGGTGTAATCATCAGATATTATTTCATACACATTGTTTACCATTCATCAAGACTTTCCTTCGAACTAACCAAACTCATTCTGTTCCCTCAGATTAGTTAGTGAGGTGTTTCTTCTAAGAATATTGAAACGCGTGGTGTGAAACTAAAGTAAAGAATTAATGATCTAACCCGCTTCGGTGACCACATGGTCTAACGCTCTACTCTCTCTCAGTAGACTAGACTTTTGATGACGAGGAGATCGAGGTTCAAATCTAATTCGAGTGCACTGAGGGTGGTTTTACAACATGGTTTTCCACTCTCCCTCCAAGCAAATGTGTAAACACTTCCTCTAAATGTAATCTTCCTAATTCCTGAAACCATTAACGTAATTAGTATAAAAACGAATAACCTGAACGGTTAGTAAGACGCGGTGCTAAAAACAAAAAAAAACAAACGACAATTCAAATTAAATGTAATTTCGAAAAAATATTCTATATTAGTAAGGTCAATGTAAAATATAGGAGATTTTAAGTGATACTAAACCGTTTATATTGTTTACATCATTCTTTTACAACTTAGGAACATAACATTTCACTTTACATGTTTACATAACTATTTTATAACATAGGAACATAACATTTCACTTTCCACCCTGAGTAAAAATATTGCAAAATAACTAAGTTACACAACTTTGCAGCAATTTGTTACTTTTTCATTTATATTCTCGTAAAATCATCAGATTATCGCCGCTCAATTTCTCCAACAACTTTCATTTCACTTAAAGTTGAAATACGAGGAACACGCAACTGGTAGATTTCCCATTGACTTTTAAACTAAAATAAGGGATCCAACTATAGCAAGCCAGAGAGCACTGGTTTAGTTCCAAGCCGGTAGTAAAATAATTTACTGTTTATCTGTGTTTAGTCATATCTTGTCGACCTCGGTGATCTTGGGGTAAAGTGCTTGCCTCGGGACCCAATGTCCGTGGGTTCAAGTTCAGCTGAGGTCGACGAGTTTTTCTTGAGCGATAAAAATCCGTAGCACAACTTCCTTCGGAGGGAAAGTAAAGCTGTCGGTCCCATGTCTATTGTAGCATGTAAAAGAAACCTGGAAGGTACGCGAAAATACCTTTCCCGGCAAAATTAGTAGTCTCTTTCGCTCTCGCTTATAGAAATTCAGTGTGCAACGGGGAACTAACACACCTCCTGAACTCCCCTAGCATGGGATTTTTACCGGACAGTGCAGGCAGCACTATCCAGCCAAAGGGCTGAGTGCACACCCAGCTCCGGACGGAAAGAAATCCCATCAAACTAACCTTGGGGATGTTAATTTAAGAAGTAAAAGTGTTATCTTTTTAAACGAGTCTATCTTATCGTCTTAGACAAGATTATTTGAGTCAATTTTAGCCAAAACTGCCACGAGTGGTTCTTTAAAACCAACTTTATATCATTTACTCTTTGAATGAATCATCGAATTTATTGTTAAACCTCTTGCTCAGTGATGTGGAATAAAGGGGATCAGTGCATTGAGGAAGGTAAAGGAGAGACGAAGAAAGATGTGGCTTAAGGAACAAGAAAAAGAAAACCTCCCTCGTTTTTCTCTGAACACCTTCTCGGAAATGTTTCCTTGCATATTGCACATTCGTACCTCTAGTATTCCACTGGTGTTTGATTCTATACCTATTACGTTTAATACTAAGGGCTTAGTTAATTAATGTAAGGGGAAGGGAAGAGAAAGGTATTTTAAAGGGGAAGTGAACCGGCACTTGCGTGGAGAGGGGATGGGTAAACTGCGGCGTTGAATATGGAAAAACACTTGTAATCCTACCAGATTAAGAATCGGACCTTTACACCCCTGTCATCAGAAACCCTGTTTGTTGTTAGTTTGATACCTTAGATTGTGTAACCACTGATGAGGATGCATACACTAGTGTGATGCGCACCGTGTCATACTGCCCGTTCGGTTTATCCGCAAGTTTACACTAGGGTGTTAGGGATAAGGAAGGTAAGAATTGAGAGGAAATGCACCTCGAATTTTAGTGTAGAGAAAGTGAGAAACCATTTAGTGAAAAATCAACCTCAATACACCCGACTGGCAATCTAGTATATTCCGATTGTGACGGCATAAACCTTGCGGACACCGATTTGGGTTAGAACGGTGTTAAAGTGTGT
Organism: Timema bartmani; assembly: GCA_902151455.1. Classification (NCBI taxonomy): domain Eukaryota; kingdom Metazoa; phylum Arthropoda; class Insecta; order Phasmatodea; family Timematidae; genus Timema; species Timema bartmani. The sequence goes on along the minus strand of CABFWB010000167.1, from coordinate 266,562 downwards.
TCCCTATAGGAGTGTATGATTGTATTTTAAATTTGATAGTCGTTCCTGCAAGAAGCCCTCTCCGACCTTGGACATAACCAGTTTCGCAAGGTCGTGACGTTATATTATGTTCGCCATGTTACTTACTTCCCACTACACGCTATAAACACGTCTCAGGAGTGGTGACCAGCACGACGGAGTTGCAAATCCGAGGACTATGGAACATCACTTTACCTTCTCTCCGGAAATAATATATATTTTTTACGTCAGGATGAATCACCAAAATGTGGTATGTCTAAACTGGTCAGCCTCGACGCTATTATTGATCGTGCCAATTTTATTAACATCCAGCTTGGATGGCCACACGGACTAAGATGTCAGTTTCTTCTGGATTAATTTATCGGTGAAAGGGGCTTTTCCTTTCTCTACATTATTTCCCAATCTCTCTCCACGAAAATGCGAGTACAACTCTTCTAAATTCTACCTTCTCCATCCCTACCCTATTGGTATGGTTAAATGCGGGTAGACCAAACGGGTAGTAAGACGCGGTGGAAAAAAAATCCATGTAGACTTATATGCCCACTTGTTCTTAACAAAGTATAAAGAAAGACCTGATTAATGACACTACGCCGGTGGCCACACAGTCTATGTAATCGCTCTCGCATTAGACTGGATTTCTATCTCGGCCGTGTGCAAGGGTGATTGTCCAGATGTGCTTTGGTTGTGGTTTTCTTGACCCTATTCTACTCTAATGCAAGTGCATTTTTTCAAAGGTTTTTTTCTCGATCCCTACGCCTTAGAATAAGTCGTTAATAACCTTTGTGTGGTATCCTTCGTTTACCTTGAAAGGTAACAAAGCTTACCTTGCATTGTTCCACCATGCCGTATCTTATATTAAGCTATAAGATAGGCCCATAGTATAGCCTAGTTCGTCAAAGTCAGACTGCTTCTCTCAAGCTAAAAAGAATGTAAATTTAAAAAATATATATATATATATATATATATATATATATATAAAATGTTATCAACTTTGCAAATGGTTATTGTCAATTTCTTCGTAAAATATTTGTTTCGCCTTATTCTCAGTATTATAACTATTAACTACCTAATGTTTTTAAAAGGAAACATAAAATAAATCTTGATTTAACGATATTAATTAAATTCATACCCGTTTCGGGGGCCACATGGTCTATGGCGTCACTTTTGCAATGTACTGGACTGCCGATGAAGGGAGATTGGAGTTAGAATCCCGGTCGGGTGTACTGAGGGTGTTTTTCTCTAAATGGTTTGCCACTCTCCATACACGCAAATGCGGGTACACTTCATCTAAATTCAACCTTCCGCGTGCCCAGCACATTCGAGTAATTAGTACATAAGCGTATAACCCAAACTTGTATTAAGTCGTGGTGCTAAAAAATTAAACTAATCACAAAGTACATCCGGTAAGGTTCAAATTCAGGTCTGCTGGATCAGATTTAGGAATTTAAAATCATTATGCTGGTGTTTCCAGTTTCTCATAAAAAAATATTTGGAATGAGACTATTTATTCCGAATATTTCTTCCGCAAATTTAAAAATTAAATACCTGCTTCATTGTTCGCATGGTCTAAGGCGCTACTCTCGCAGTAGACTAGACTGCCGATGACGGGGAGATTGAGGTTCGAATCTCGGTCGGGTGTACTGAGGGTGGTTTTCTAAAATGGTTTTTCCACTCTGCCTCCACGAAAATTCGGTTACACTTCTTCTAAATTTAACTTTTTAATCTCTAAAACATTAACTTAATTAGTAGATAAGCGAATAACATGAACGGGTAATAAGAGGCGGTGTTAAAAAAAAAGTTAAATACCTAGAACACAAGTTGTAAAGGGGGAAAATCTTGATTGGCTTCCTACCCTTATTTGTGAACATAAAAGCGAAGCGAATAATCTGACAGGTCATTATTTTAAATCACATGACTGCTTGCAACCTATAGAATTAATAATTGTTTGCGAATTCAGGCGAAGTTAAAAAAAAATGCAGATCTTCTTTACTAAACCAAATTGGGATTCCGTTTTTCACCACATTACTAATTCATTCGTATAAGGGTTGAAAAAATGTTTAAATCTAAAAAAGAAAAAGCGTATGATTATATATTTTTTACCGCCTTTTTATTTTTCAATCAACTATTCCGTGTATTTTCTTCTATCTTTGTCTATATTTCTAGGGTTACTCCCAACCCTTCCAATTATTAGTAATACCGGGGAGTTTCATCTATTTAGCTTCCAACAGGACCGAAACCCGCGCTTTTCACAAGATAATGAGGTTAATGATGTGCAGTGAATAGAACACTCATCGCGTTTCACGCCACAGCTACTCCGCCTCATACTGCGGCAAAATGCGCCCATAACGACTGGCAAATTGCGGGCAATTTATTAAATCCTGTGTGACATCAATGTATCTATCTCGGCTAGTGTTTTTTTTTGTGTGTGATGTTTGTGTTTTGAGTTTGTATGTGCCGTGCGAGCGTGTTTGTACGATGGTAATGTATTTGTGAACTGTCAGAGGCTTGTGTTGTGTTAGACAAAGTTTGATACCGGCGTGAAATGTGAAAGTAATTTTCGATCATATTTAAAAAAAAGTATTTTGAAACAATCGACATATTTGGTGGTGCGAGTCTAAAATCATACGTTTGTTTGTGTATTTATTAAATGTTTGTCGGCATCAGGAGCGCAGAACGTCGCGACTATAACTTGCGCTCTTTCAGTTATCTTTAGATAATATATTTATATATACCTTGATTTTATTATGTATGGACATTTGGAACACCTTTTAGAAAATACAAACATATCCTTGCGTTAAAAATATTATACTATATTTTTTTATTTATATATAATATATATCAAAAGTCACAGATGGATATTATATGACTATATAGGAATACGCTAAAGTGGATCTAGAAGCTTTTTATAACTTTCGTATGTCATCTGTAAGAAAATGTAGGTAGGCCTACTAACGCACATCTCTCTTCTATACTCTTTTTAAGGCGGGGTGGAAGAATACGGGAGAAAAGGTCAATTAAAAAAAAATTTACCCGCCTTGGTGGTATAGTTAGATAACGCGCTAGTTTCGTGTTGAGCTAGATTGCTGAGGGTGGGGAGATCGAGGTTCGAATCTCGGTCGGGTAAACTGGGGCTGGTTTTCCCTAAACTGTTTTAAACTCTCCCCCCTACGCAAATGCGGGCTCACTTCCTCTATATTCAACCTTCAATTCCTAACCCATTAGCGTAATTATAACTTAAGCATATAACCCGAACGGGTAGTATGATATGGTGCTAAGCATTATTATTATTTTTATAGTTTTCATAGCAAAACTTTTTTTGGGTCAAAATAAGTCAAATAATGCTCCAGCAGAACTTATTCAAATTTTCTTCAGCTACTGACCTCGCCAGTTCTTGAATATTTGTCAAATATATAGGTATATTGGGGCGAGCTTAGTGGTATTAGATGATATTAAATGACGAGAAAATGTTGTCATTAAATTTCATCACCATTGACAGATATGTGAGATAAACCAGGACCACAGGTTTCCAACCTTACCTATACAAAATGTCACTTTAATAAACGCTAAGGAGGGAAAACTACTAAATTAAACACTCAAATTCTTTTGACATGTTTTGATAGAGTAGAGGAATAAGTTATATTGTTAGTGATTACAAATGTTTCTTGTTCGGCATTCATCGGGACGGACTGGATGGAAACCAAGAGGGTGAATATAAATTATGAGATCAAATCAGTCGAGTATCAGCAGGGTTTGAAAACGGTTGAGAGAGCGTTTCTAAGCTAACGAACTATAAGTAGTTTACATGATTGTATGTAGGCAAGTAAACTTTGAACCAAAAATTACAAATTAAATGTAAAATAAAGAAAGTCGTTGAGTATTTCAGAACAGGAAGCAGCAATTAATATACAAGGGGAGGCGGCAAGTAGAGCCATTCATCAATGAGGTCAGCCACCATTCACAATAGGACAGGTGAGCTAGGCAACGGACAGATTGATTGGAAGGAGGAAATATTAGTGGTATTAAAAAAACCTACCGTATATTAAACAATTTTATTTAAAGAAATTAATAAATATTGATACATTAAAATAATGTATTATTTATCTCTCTCTACTAAGAATTAAATATGTTTATCAAAAAATATATAAAACAAGCCCAAATTAGATTTGAGTAGAAGGAACTATATCCAGCCACGACCGCCAACATAAGAGAAGAAGAGAAGAATTAAATCTCGGATGGCAGCAAGGATGCAAGGACTATCTCAACTAGGGGAACTTGGTTCGATTACCAACATTAAATTATATTTTATTTGTTCACTTTTGACAATGTTTTACTCTAGAATTTAACTTAATTTACAATTGGATAAATATTAATTTTTGTAAATTAGCTAGTGTAAAATGGGTATGTATATTGATGTAATATAAATTGTATGTTAGTGACACGAAGTGGCAAGACATTTGTCGACAAGTGAAATAACAGTGGGCAGAGAGAAGGGGGTGAGTGACGGGTACTAAGCTTATTGCTAATTACTGGTCGACTGCGTGATAGAGGGCGATTCACGTGAAGGGCAGGTGGATCTGCCCAAAGGGTGTTGTGTAGGCCTACCAGACTACTTGTTAATCCTGGAGTAGCAAGGGTATCTATACAAGGTTCAAATAAAAAGGATAAGACATCTAGTTCCTTACATGAGGTGGTCATGATACCCCCGCCCGTGTTTTCAAATTGATTTAAAGGCCAATCTCATTGAGATCAAATGGAGAGGGGGGTAAGAAGCAGGGGTAGGAGTATTAAAGTAGCCAGTTTTGTATAAATAATGTCAACCCATTGTGTCGGGGGGTTGCAAGACAAAGAATAAAAAAAAAGGCAGATCACAAGGGATCTTTATTTGACCTACACCCAAATATGCCAAGCCCAAGTATCCAGACGTTCAGTAAAATAGTGTATTCAACTATTGACGTTGAGGGAGTTAGGATTTAGCTTAATGTAAATGCATAACGAATGACATGAAATTAACATTGGCCTGGAGGTCGTTTATCATCAGAGAATAAAATAAGACTCAAAAGGTAAACAATATAATATTTAGAAATTATGGACAGTGCGCAATAGTAGATAATTCAACAATACTTGTCAGGAAGCAATATATGTGCTTAGGTGTACAAAGCAATATTAAATTAAAGCGTTCAAAGTGCGTTTAACTAAATTAGAGAATATTCATCGTAAGGAAACATTACCAGTTCAAATGTAAACAAAATTAATTATATTGCTAACTATACGCAAATTAGATTGTAAGCATGGATACAACCTATCATCTACACATTAGGGCTAAGCCGTTCAAAAGATAACCATATTCACATGATATTAAGCTCGTATTAAAAGTCTATACATATCACATTTCCGTATTTATGAAACCTAACTTTTATAAAACAAATAGTAGAGTTTTGCTTGTAACTATACACCTGGATCAAATGTTTATTAGAAACATCATTATTCTCAACTAATAACCTATGAGGCCTTGGGGGTACCTTAGACACGAAAATACTTATTTCCTCTCTAACCTATCTACTAAGTTTACACCCGCCTCGGTGGCGTAGTTGGCTAACGCGCTAGTCGTGTTGAGCCCGACTGCCGAGGACGGGGAGATCGAGGTTCGAATCTCGGTCGGGTGAATTGAGGGTGGTTTTTCCTAAATTGTTTTCCACTATCCCTTCACGCAAATGCGGGTTCACTTCCTCTATTCAACCTTCCCAATTCCTAATCCACTAGCGTAATTAGTACTTAAGCGTATAACCCGAACGGGTAGTAAGACGCGGTGCTAAATAATAATAATAATAAGTTTACAATAAATTCATAACATACTTAAACATCTAATGTATTTACCAGTAGCATTAAACTTGAAAATATTATACCAAAAATTATTAGTTACGCTTGGACTCACCACAACTGTAAATTTATGGCAAAAGAAATAAAGTTCAAGAGAGCGCACGAAGATTAAATTGAATAATTTTGACTTGTGAATAAATCATCCGAACTCGGATCAAAAAGGTTAAAGACCATAATATGTTGGTATCCAAAGCAAATTATAATTCCAAAAGAAATTTAATTTAGTAAAATAAAAGTCGAAACATAGTTAAATTTAAGCCCTACATAATTTAGAATGAGTTTAGTTGTTGCGAAGTTTTCAAATAAAAAAATTATATAAAAAACCTTTTTAAAAAAAACTCTCACTTACATGTTGGTAAGTCCCTAATTCCTATTAGCATCAAAGAGTCAAGTTCCGTTCTGGGTACTAGCTTATATTTCAATTTGAACAGTGGTAAAAAATGGTAGGGAGATAACACATGACCAATGAAGTCATCAACAGCAAGTCAGAAATGGCCCTCTCATCGACACCTGCGCACAACGTCGTGAGGATGACTATGAGGGGGTAGGGATACACACGTGATAGCACTTATTGCTCCTTTCCCCAAGCTTTAGCGCATGCGCAGCGTCTTGAACTTGGGGATAACGCACACGCGAACAGGGGTCACATGCCACTTCGTGACTTCATTCTTGTTTTCTTGCCAAACTCGAACGATAAGCAGTGTTCTGTGTTGACGTGCGTGGAGTGTCCGTGATTAGGCGCTGACTTCCTCGTAAAATGGGGTGTGTATACACTCTTTTAAGGTGGTGGAGGTTGGTGGCGATTTTAGTTTGTAGCCACGGTACAAATTAGTTATGCTCAATATTTAAAATTTAATAATAATAATGTATCGGTCTGAGTAATGTATGTATGTATGTATGTATGAATTATAAAATTATCAAGGTTGTTTCAGGTTGGTATTAAGTATATACAGCCTATATCCTTTTTTATAATAATATATAGTAGGATAAAAAATACTTGGCAGCGGTGACTTGGAGTCGATAGTTGGTTGTGGAAAGGTGGCTATTACTTACGGCTGGCAGAATGATAAAAATGTACCAATAAACCACTTAAAGGAAAGGGTGGATAAGCTGGTGGAATTCCAGGTAGCGGAACATTGAAGATAGTCGAACGCGGGGACATACTAAAGAAAGGACTGGTAGAGTGAAAATGTATTTATTGGATGGGTATCAACCCGAATAATATAAATTAAGTAAAACTATGATAAAAATTGTCAGTTTGTTTTTAAATAATCAATAACACCATTTATCACGTGCATATTATCCATATTAATAAAATGAAGAGTTTGTGTGTACGTCATGAGCATTGCGTAATATATACCAGACTCAGGGGTCTGAAATTTAAAAATGTGTAGCCTCGGTGCACGAATATATGTACCTAGAAGCAGGAATTTAAAAATTTTGACTAGAATTATTTTAATTAATTAAAAAACGAAAAAATGGAGAAATATTACACCTTTTTACCCTAAAATATATCTCCTGGGCAAAGCGGGTAATTAATATAAAATATGATGAAAAGAGCAAAACGGCAAAAAATGCTATAAATGTTTAAGTAATTCTAATCAAAAAGTGCAATGAGATGAAAAGGTAAAAAATGAAAAAAGTAAATAGTAAAAACAATAAAACGGTATAAAGGTTAAAAGTGGTTATTATTATTATTATTATTATTATTATTAAATAATATCATCATCATCATCATGGGTTCTGCCCTAACAACAGGCCCATTCCTTTTGTCAGTAAACTTAGACCACCAATGATTAAAAAACCGTAAAAGAGGTAAAAAGGGAAAGAAATGGTAAAAAGTAAACGAGGTGGAGAGTGTCAAAAGGGTAAATAGAGCAATACAGGATAAAAGGTTATTTCTTTAGGTAAAGAGATCAAAATAAAAATGGTAGACGAGACAAAAAGTTTAAACGGGGTAAATTCGGTAAAAAAAAATGCTTTAATACTTTTGATTGGATTTAATTACAATCCTAACGACCAATTATTTATCTTGTGATACTTCTTTTTTACTAGCACCAACAGTCAGGAGTTTTAAGTATTGTGTATAAAGAAGCTATAACTTATTTTTCAAAAGGAATGTCAACTTTTAAAAACATGTTCAGATTATATCTCTATTTTGACATTGTGCATAGTTAGCCTACTTTAGCGTCTTGTATCACAATTTAAACAAATTAAGGATTAATATTTAAACATAATTTAAGATTTGGTTACTATTTTCTGTGCTTTATTTTATGTAGCCTATTAAAAATACTACTAAAAGCTACTTCATAGATTCCTTGTGCGAAGATTGGGTACACCAGCTACTATCAAATACAACCGGTATCAAGGACATACTCTTAAATTTAAATATCAAATAAAATCGCAACAAAGTTTGTTGAAGTCTGAGACAAAGCAAAATATAATTTTTATTTATTAAGATAGCCATTATTAGTGCTATCTATATTAATACAACTATTTATCCTTATTTAATTTATGCGATATTTGATTAAAGTCACCTCGGGCGTCACTTTCGCAGTAGACTGAACTGCCGACGATTGGGAGATTGGGTTTCAAATACCAGTCGGGTGTACTGAGAGTGGTTTTTCATAGATAGTTTTCCTCTCTTTCTCAAAGCAAATGCGAGTATTTTCTTATAAAGTTTAACTTTCTTCAATATTCATCCCTAATACTTTAACGTAATTAGTATGGACATATTATGCAGATAATGCTACATTTGGAGCATCGCGTTGTATGCAGTAGAAACATGGACTCTTATAACGATGGAAAAGAAATACTCGTAGAGCTTTGAAATGTGGTGCTAGAGAAGACTTGAGAAGATCAGGGGGACAGGCAGGTTGATAAATGAAGAAGTCCTAAGAAGAGTGGGCGAGAATAGAACCATTTTGGATGTGATTCTTTTGGCACAAAGTAAACTGGATCGGACACATCCTTAGGAGGAACTGTCTTCTGCGCGATGTCATTGAAGGAAAAGTTGAGAGAAAGAGGAACTTAGGAAGACTGAGGATTCAAATATTGGTTAACTTGAAGGAAAGAAGAAAATGCTGGAAGCCGAAGGAAGGTCTAAGTTTACTAACAAAAGGAATGGACCTGTCGTAAGACAGAACACCTAATAATAATAATAATGCGTATAATCCTAACGGGTAGTAAGAGGCGTTCTTTAAAAAATGTGATATAATTCTCACATTAATAAAAATATGTTGGATGAAAAAATTGTCATTTTTAGAACGTACCTATTCGTTTTACAGGATCCGGATCTGGTAACACTAGAGTAGGGCTAGGGGATACCCCACCCCAATTACATAACGGGAATAGAATTTGGAATCTAAAGCTCATTACATAGAAGCCTTGCTGACTTAGCTGATGAGTCGGACTCCCGAACGCGGGATTAGAAGACTAAAATGGCTTAACGATAACAACACTTGTGTGTGTGACTGACTCTATGATAGTTTATTTAATCGTAGATTTTAATTGACAATGTAGTATGCAAATGTAACTGGTTGCTAAAAGCCCAGTAAAATTAATGACCAATTGATTTTTGTAAA